>CM076575.1:966608430-966656403 GCA_034641835.2 Pinus albicaulis
ATAGATTTTGCGCCGGAATTTGCCTGCGGGCCCACTTAGTGAAGGCGACTTCATTTCACTAAGCTCCATCATCTTGCTGCATTTTCAACACTCCCTCTCAGCAAGATATGGATTATCTGCAACCCTATCCTGCCTCTGTGGAATTCGAACTTGCTCCTGGTGAGCGCCTTCGTCAGGATGTCGGCATCCTGATCCTCCGTGGGAACATATGAAAGCATCATGATTCTCCGCTGAACACAATATCTGATATGATGGTACCTAATGTCGATGTGTTTGGACCTATCATGAAATACTGGATTGGCCGAGAGTTTAATGCAACTCTGGTTATCACAGTAGATCACTGTAGGCTCCAAATGCAACCTGAACAATCCTGCGAGGATCTTCCTCATCCAAATAGCCTCGCATGCAGCCAAACTAGTTGCCATGTACTCGGCCTCTGCTGAACTGAGTGCCACGGATCTCTGCTTCCTGCTATACCAGGAAACTGCTGTCGACCCAATGCTGAAAACTCCTCCAGATGTGCTCTTCCGGTCCGTTGGACTCCCTGCCCAATCTGCATCAGTGAAGCTAGAAAGCTTCGCTCCATCCTCTTGTCTGTACCATAGACCATATCCTGATGTGCCTCTGATATAGCGCAATACATGCTTTCTTGCCTTCCAAAAGAGCTTGGTAGGCTTAACCATAGCTTGCGAAAGCTGGTTAACTGCATAGCATATATCGGGTCGTGTATTGACCAGATACATAAGCGACCCCACCAACTGTCGATAGACAGTGGCATCCACTACCTCCGCTGAAGTAGCATCCTCCTTCCTCCAACCACCGGGAAGAGGAGTGTCAACAGGCTTGCAGCCTTGCATGTTGAACCTCTCCAGAATCTCCCGGGCATACTTTCCCTGAGAAACAAACAGTCCTCCGCTGCGCTGCCAAATCTCCAATCCCAGGAAATAATGAAGGATGCCTAAGTCCTTCATCTCAAACTCTCGTGCAAGATCCTCCTTGCATGAAAGTATCAACTGCTCATCGCCAGTCAAAATCAGATCATCTACATACAGTACGATGATCAAGAGCTTCCCCTCCACCACAATCTGGTACAGGTTTGGATCCGCCTCACTCTTGGAGAATCCAAGCCCGGTGAAGTAGCTGTCTATCCGAGTGTACCAAGCACGAGGTGCTTGCTTCAGCCCATACAGTGCTCTCTTGAGTCGGCACACATGCGACTCACTGCTGAAGATCTCAAAACCTTCAGGCTGCTCTATGTACACCTCTTCCTCAATAACTCCATTGAGGAACGCAGTCTTCACATCCATCTGATGAATGTGCCACCCCATCTGCGCTGAGAGAGCAAGGATCGTCCGTATGGAAGAGTACCTTGCGACGGGTGCAAAGGTCTCCTCATAGTCAATCCCCTCGATTTGTGAAAAGCCACGGGCGACAAATCTCGCCTTGTACTTCTCCACACTCCCGTTAGCCGCCTGCTTCACCTTGTAGATCCATCACAAACCCACCACTGATTTCCCAACCGGTCTTGGGACAATCTCCCATGCACTGTTCCTGACAATCGAATCATATTCTTCGATCATGGCATCAACCCATGCGGGTTCCTCCACGGCTTCCTCAAAAGAGGATGGCTCCGTCACAACACATTGACTCACAAGAGCCATGTATCCAGTGTACCGATCCGGTGACTGCCTCTGTCTGCGTTGTGTTGTAGGTGGTCCTACAACCTTCTCTGCATCCCGAGCCAGTCGCTCAGCTTCTGTAGTGCGCATGCGCCCTCTGATGGTTGGCGCTGCATGGGTAGTTTCTTCCACCTCCCGAACCTCCTCTTGTGGCTGATCCACATCCGGAAGCTCCTCCTTAGGAACTAACAGCTCCTCATCTGCATGCAAGTGTAGCTCCCTCTCAAGCGAACACTGCATGGCTTTCTCCTCCTGGAATTTTATATCCCGTCGCACAGCAGTCTTGCGACTGTCTGGCACATACACTCGATAGTTATGAGGTGTATCAGTGTACCCCACAAATATTCCAACTTCAGCAGTTGGATCCAGCTTCCTTCTCGCATCCTTCGTCACATGCATGTAGACAGGAGATCCGAAAAACCGCAAATGGGAAATATCAGGCCTCTTGCCAGAATAAGCCTCCTCTGGTGTACTCATGCCAAGAACCTTGTGAGGACAACGGTTCTGCACATACACTGCTGTATTGCATGCCTCAGCCCACAAGTGAAGGGGTAGGCCCTGATCATGCAACATCGCCGTGCAGCACCCACGATCGTTCTGTTCTTCCGCTCAGCCACCCCGTTCTGCTGTGGGTTATGGGGTGCGATGAGCTCTCTCCGAATCCCTTCTGCGCTGCAGAACTCCTTGAATTCAGCCGAGATGAATTCACCACCGTTATCACTCCTTAGAGCAATCACCTTCTTCCCCGACTCCTTCTCGACCAGTGCTTTAAACTCACGGAACTTCGCGAATGTATCGCTCTTCTTCTGCATGAAGAAGATCCAGCACTTTCGAGAGAAATCATCAACAAAGATCACATAATACCTGTGCTTTGCTGTCGAAGCAACTGAGAAAGGACCACACACATCTATGTGAACTCTCTCAAGGATCGTCGTGGCGCGACTATCCTTCTCGTGAAAGGTGGCTTTCACATACTTCCCTAAAGTACACCCCTTGCACTGATCTGACTGCGCAAGGGTGCCCTTAGGAAGTCCAGTAGATATCTGCTGCAGAATCTTCAAAGCTCCATGGTGAAGATGGCCCAATCTCCTGTGCCATAGTTCGCCCTCATCATCCCGGCTCACCACATCTCCAGCCTTGCATGCCATAGCTGCGCAGTCATCTACCTGCAACTGATAAAGGTTCTGAGTTCGAACCCCTATCTTGCGGGTCTCTCCAGTAGTCTTACTGCGCAGGAAAGCTTTTCCTTCGCTGAAGACCACATCATAACCCTTATCCTCCAACATCGCTACTGAAATCAGGTTCTTCTTCAATCCAAGTACATGCATGACATCCTTTAAGACAAAGGGTTTACCAGACTCCCTCTGAAAGGATACGGTACCGATACCAGTCGCACTGTATCTACCGTCATCGCCCATCTCGATGTGCATACCCAAATCCTTGTCCTCCAGATCTGATAACAACTCCCGATCTCCCGTCATATGAAATGACGCACCGCTGTCCAAGAACCACACCGATCCCATCACACTTGAAACCAAGCATGCAATCAGTGAAACTTTGACAGCCACCCCCACACTTCCCAGCTCATCTCTGCACTGAGTGAACTTCATGAGGTATTTGGCGATACTGTCGCCCTTCTCCATCTTGATGTTCCTGAGCTTATCTTTGAGTGCCAGCTTCCTTTGGTCACTCTTACTTTGGAATAGATCCGTCAAAGCTTTCCACATTAAATATGGAGTAGCCTTTCCATGCAGGCTGGATACAATATGATCCTTGACGCCCTCCAACAGGATCCTTTGACACTTCGCCATCTTCTTTTGCCATGCATCGACTTCAGCTGCATCAGTGGGCTTTTGGAAATCCGTATCTATGAACTCCTTCAGACCATTATCTTCTAATACTGCTTCCATGCGATCCTTCCATGCAACATAATTCGAACTGCCTTCAAGAGCATATTCGAGTCGCAAACCGTTGAAAGACATTTTCAACATTGGCACCAAGAAAACAAAACTGCTGCAAAATTTTGAATTCCACCTCAAAGCTCAACCGCTCTAGATCTGTGAGAACAAATTATTTCTAGCACAGAGATTGACTGCACGGGGCATTTACCAGACCTTTCACTTTCCGAAGAAAGATGAATCCGGAGGCTACCTGGCCCGCATGCAGACTCTGTCTACCGAAATAAGTTTGTAATCACGGTGATGATCAATCTCTGCTTCAATAGCTCCGATACCATGTAGAAATTTGCTGAATAATGATTAATTATCCACCGAGACTATCCTGATCACATACAATTCGAATTTATATGCAACACATAATCTCTTCCACTCAGATCATCACACATGCGGAGATAAAATCAAGCGATAACACATCAAATCATCATACACATTAACACAGTATGTATGGGGAAAGCTTATAGCTGAAAACCCCGCAGCTATTGTGTATATTATAATGGATAAATCAAGTAACAAACTCAGTACAATACTCCTCACAAGTACTCAGTACTTTCTCATGAAGTTACCCACAATCTAGCTCAGTTTTGAACAGGTTACTGGTTCAAAACTCACCGCCAATTGCCTTGCCTCTATTGCGTGTTTCAATGCTATGGGATGGCCTCTTTATATAGATAAACCACCAGCCTGAACTACGCAATCCTCATGGGATTACTCCACCTATATGTGTGTTGCAAATAGCAACAGTATAGTCACAACTGATAGCTAACTCCACCCTTTCATCTACCTCTTTCACTGGTCTCCACTGAACTGATCATGCACTGTAGTGAACTGATGTGTTCTTGAGTTGAATAATGAGTTACTAATGAATTAAATAATATTTAATTCACTCCACTCATAACTAATTGATTAGCTAGTTAAACTAATCTCAACTAGTTCAACTAAAATAAACAGAACACAACTCCACTAGCTGTCTCATTAACTCCACCAAACTTCTGCCACTGAAGTCCTAACTGAAGTCAACCATGCATGATGCCATCAAACCTTTGGGAATAGCGTAATTCCTCTGTCAGATGCATGAGCCACTTCCAAGGCTCGAACTGAAGTGCTCCAAGAGAGTAAACTGCTGTTTAGAGTCCAAATATTATTAAGGGTAAATAATATTTGACTTCCCTATTTTTAGGAGAGGCAGTCTAAAAATAGCTTTCGACCTCTTCGACCTAAAAAATAGAGTCTCATTTATTTTTACCAACATGACCAATGCTCCAAGAATCTCAAACTAGAATCCCCGAACCATGCTCCATATGTCTAAAAATAGACATAGTCTAAAAATAGACTTTGCGCCAGAATTTGCCTGCGGGCCCACTTAGTGAAGGCGACTTCATTTCACTAAGCTCCATCATCTTGCTACATTCTCAACACTCCCTCTCAGCAAGATATGGATTATCTTCAACCCCTATCCTGCCTCTGTGGAATTCGAACTTGCTCCTGGTGAGCGCCTTCGTCAGGATGTCGGCATCCTGATCCTCCGTGGGAACATATGAAAGCATCATGATTCTCCGCTAAACACAATCTCTGATATGATGGTACCTGATGTCGATGTGTTTGGATCTATCATGAAATACTGGATTAGTCGAGAGTTTAATGCAACTCTGGTTATCACAGTAAATCACTGTAGGCTCCAAATGCAACCCGAACAATCCAACGAGGATCTTCCTCATCCAAATATCCTCGCATGCAGCCAAGCTAGCTGCCATGTACTCGGCCTCTGCTGAACTGAGTGCCACGGATCTCTGCTTCCTGCTGTACCAGGAAACTGCTGTCGACCCAATGCTGAAAACTCCTCCAGATGTGCTCTTCCGGTCTGTTGGACTCCCTGCCCAATCTGCATCAGTGAAGCCAGAAAGCTTCGCTCCATCCTCCTGTCTATACCATAGACCATATCCCGATGTGCCTCTGATATAGCGCAATACATGCTTTCCCGCCTTCCAAAAGAGCTTGGTAGGCTTAACCATAGCTTGCGAAAGCTGGTTAACTGCATAGCATATATCGGGTCGTGTATTGACCAGATACATAAGCGACCCCCACCAACTGTCGATAGACAGTGGCATCCACTACCTCCGCTGAAGTAGCATCCTCCTTCCTCCAACCACCAGGAAGAGGAGTGTCAACAGGCTTGCAGCCTTGCATGTTGAACCTCTCCAGAATCTCTCGGGCATACTTGCCCTGAGAAACAAACAGTCCCCCGTTGCGCTGCCAAATCTCCAATCCCAGGAAATAATGAAGGATGCCTAAGTCCTTCATCTCAAACTCTCATGCAAGATCCTCCTTGCATGAAAGTATCAACTGCTCATCGCCAGTCAAAATCAGATCATCTACATACAGTACGATGATCAACAGCTTCCCCTCCACCACAATCTAGTACAGGTTTGGATCCGCCTCACTCTTGGAGAATCCAAGCCCGGTGAAGTAGTTGTCTATCCGAGTGTACCAAGCACGAGGTGCTTGCTTCAGCCCATACAGTGCTCTCTTGAGTCGGCACACATGCGACTCACTGCTGAAGATCTCAAAACCTTCAGGCTGCTCTATGTACACCTCTTCCTCCATAACTCCATTGAGGAACGCAGTCTTCACATCCATCTGATGAATGTGCCACCCCATCTGCGCTGAGAGAGCAAGGATCGTCCGTATGGAAGAGTACCTTGCGACAGGTGCAAAAGTCTCCTCATAGTCAATCCCCTCGATCTGTGAAAAGCCACGAGCGACAAATCTCGCCTTGTACTTCTCCACACTCCCGTCAGCCGCCTGCTTCACCTTGTAGATCCATCGCGAACCCACCACTGATTTCCCCACCGGTCTTGGGACAATCTCCCATGCACTGTTCCTGACGATCGAATCATGTTCTTCGATCATGGCATCAACCCATGCAGGTTCCTCCACAGCTTCCTCAAAAGAGGATGGCTCCGTCACAACACATTGACTCACAAGAGCCATGTATCCAGTGTACCGATCCGGTGACTGCCTCTGTCTGCGCTGTGCTGTAGGTGTTCCTACAACCTTCTCTGCATCCCGAGCCAGTCGCTCAGCTTCTGTAGTGCGCATGCGCCCTCTGATGGTTGGCGCTGCCTGGGTGGTTTCTTCCACCTCCTGAACCTCCTCTTGTGGCTGATCCACATCAGGAAGCTCCTCCTTAGGAACTAACAGCTCCTCATCTGCATGCAAGTGTAGCTCCCTCTCAAGTGAACACTGCATGGCTTTCTCCTCCTGAAATTTTATATCCCGTCGCACAACAGTCTTGCGACTGTCTGAAAAATACACCCGATAGTTGTGAGGTGTATCAGTGTACCCCACAAATATTCCAACCTCGGCAGTTGGATCCAGCTTCCTTCTCGCATCCTTCGTCACATGCATGTAGACAGGAGAACCAAAAATCCGCAAATGGGAAATATCAGGCCTCTTGCCAGAATAAGCCTCCTCTGGTGTACTCATGCCAAGAACCTTGTGAGGAAAACGGTTCTGCACATACACTGCTGTATTGCATGCCTCAGCCCACAAGTGAAGGGGTAGGCCCTGATCATGCAACATCGCCCGTGCAGCACCCACGATCGTTCTGTTCTTCCGCTCGGCCACCCCGTTCTGCTGTGGGTTATGGGGTGCGATGAGCTCTCTCCGAATCCCTTCTGCGCTGCAGAACTCCTTGAATTCAGCCGAGATGAATTCACCATCGTTATCACTCCTTAGAGAAATCACCTTCTTCCCCGAATCCTTCTCGACCAGTGCTTTAAACTCACAGAACTTCGCGAATGTATCGCTCTTCTTCTGCATGAAGAAGATCCAGCACTTTCGAGAGAAATCATCAACAAAGATCACATAATACTTGTGCTTTGCTGTCGAAGCAACTGAGAAAGGACCACACACGTCTGTGTGAACTCTCTCAAGTATCGTCGTGGCGCGACTATCCTTCTCGTGAAAGGTGGCTTTCACATACTTCCCTAAAGTACACCCCTTGCACTGATCTGACTGCGCAAGAGTGCCCTTAGGAAGCCCAGTAGAAATCTGCTGCAGGATCTTCAAAGCTCCATGGTGAAGGTGGCCCAATCTCCTGTGCCACAGTTCGCCCTCATCATCTTGGCTCACCACTTCTCCTGCCTTGCATGCCATTGCTGCGCAGCCATCTACTTGCAACTGATAAAGGTTCTTGGTTCGAACCCCTATCTTCCGGGTCTCTCCAGTAGTCTTACTGCGCAGGAAGGCTTTTCCTTCGCTAAAGACCACATCATACCCCTTATCCTCCAACATCGCCACAGAGATCAAGTTCTTCTTCAATCTAGGTACATGCATGACATCCTTCAGTACAAAGGGTTTACCAGACTCCCTCTGAAAGGATATGGTACCGATACCAGTCGCACTGTATCTACCATCATCGCCCATCTCGATGTGCACACCCAAATCTTTGTCCTCCAGATCTGAGAACAACTCCCGATCTCCCGTCATATGAAATGACACACCGCTGTCCAAGAACCACACCGATCCCAGCATACTTGAAACTAAGCATGCAATCAGTGAAACTTTGACAGCCACCCCCACACTTCCCAGCTCATCTCTGCACTGAGTGAACTTCGTGAGGTATTTGGCGATGCTGTCGCCCTTCATCTTGATGTTCCTGAGCTTATCTTTGAGCGCCAACTTCCTTTGGTCACTCTTACTCTGGAGTAGATCCGTCAAAGCTTTCCACATTAGAAATGGAGAAGCCTTTCCATGCAGTCTGGATACAATATGATCCTTAACGCCCTCTAACAGGATCCTTCGACATTTCGCCATCTTCTTTTGCCATACTTGGACTTCAGCAGGATCAGTGGGCTTTTGGACATCCGTATCTACAAACTCCTTCAGACCATTATCTTCTAATACTGCCTCCATGTGATCCTTCCATGCAACATAATTCGAACTTCCTTCAAGAGCATATTCGAGTCGCAAACTGTTGAAAGACATTTTCAACACTGGCACCAAGAAAACAAAACTGCTGCAAAACTTCGAATTCCACCTCAAATATCAACCGCTCTAGATCGTGAGAAAAAATTATTTCTAGCACAGAGATCGACTGCAAGGGGCGTTTACCATAACTTTCACTTTCCGAAGAAATATGAATCCGGAGGCTACCTGGCCCGCATGCAGACTCTGTCTACCGAAATAAGTTTGTAATCACTGTGATGATCAATCTGAACTTCAATAGCTCCGATACCATGTAGAAATTCATTGAATAATGATTAATTATCCACCGAGACTATCCTGATCACATACAATTCGAATTTATATGCAACACATAATCTCTTCCACTCAGATCAACTCAGATCATCAAACATGCGGAAATAAAATCAAGCGATAACACATCAAATCTTCATACACATTAACACAGTATGTATGGGGAAAGCTTATAGCTGAAAACCCCACAGCTATCATGTATATTATAATGGATAAATCAAGTAACAAACTCAGTACAATACTCCTCACAAGTACTCAGTACTTTCTCATGAAGTTACTCACAATCTAGCTCAGTTTTGAACAGGTTACTGGTTCAAAACTCACCGCCAATTGCCTTGCCTCTATTGCGTGTTTCAATGCTATGGGATGGCCTCTTTATACAGATAAACCACCAGCCTGAACTGCGCAATCCTCATGGGCTTACTCCACCTATCTGTGTGTTGCAAATAGCAACAGTATAGTCACAACTGATAGCTAACTCCACCCTTTCATCTACCTCTTTCACCGGTCTCCACTGAACTGATCATGCACTGTAGTGAACTGATGTGTTCTTGAGTTGAATAATGAGTTACTAATTAATGAATTAAATAATATTTAATTCACTCCACTCATAACTAATTGATTAGCTAGTTAAACTAATCTCAATCAGTTCAACTAAAATAAACATAACACAACTCCACTAGTTGTCTCATTAACTCCTCCAAACTTCTGCCACTGAAGTCCAACTGAAGTCAACCATGCATGATGCCATCAAACCCTTGGGAACCACGTGATTCCTCTGTCAGATGCATGAGCCACTTCTGTAGCTCGAACTGAAGTGTTCCAAGAGAGTAAACTGTTGTTTATAGTCTAAATATTATTAAGGGTAAATAATATTTGACTTCCCTGTTTTAAGGAGAGGCAGTCTAAAAATAGACTTCGACCTCTTTGACCTCAAAAATAGAGTCTCATATATTTTTACCAACATGACACATAATTCAAGAATCTCAAACTAGAATCCCCAAACCATGCTCCATATGTCTAAAAATAGACATAGTCTAAAAATAGATTTTGCGCCAGAATTTGCCTGCGGGCCCACTTAGTGAAGGCGACTTCATTTCACTAAGCTCCATCATCTTGCTGCATTTTCAACACCTACCACCTATTATCTTCACCATTATATCCACTCCATGTCATTTCTTCCATTATATCCAAAATGTTTGTTTATAAAGGGTTTTTTGCTATTCATAGGGTTACACCACTATAAAATAAAAGGATTGGTTGTTGATTAATTTCCACGATTTTATCCTAATCTGCCTCCATTAATCTATTCAAACCCATTTTATTTCCCACTCTTCCTTTGATTTTTCCTCGCAGACCCACCCTTAATGTGTCGTATTTTTATTTCATTGACATTCCCAATCTTCTCCTCTAAACCTATCTACACGGGTTATTCTCTCAAAATGTCTTTCTGAAAAAGAAACCCTGTCATGACAGAGAACAATATAAAGAAAGGAAAACAATGGCAGAACGTTCCTCTAGAGAAAATTTACACTATACCCGTGCCACCATTACCTTCAACACCATCACGTTTCCACAGGCGCCAGGAATCATTCAAGGAACAGTCACAGGTTTACATAAAATCCAACTGCAAAGTTTTTCAATATATGACACCTATAATCAATTAACAGTGTCTTCTTAAAGCTCAAATACAATTTGTCAATATGATTAATTCCATCAGATTTCTGTTAGTATTGTAAATTGCTAAAAATAGCACACAGTCTAATTTTTCTCCTTCTTATATGTTTTCTGTTAAGTTGTTATGAAAGGAATCTGAAGCGCTAAGCCTTACTAGAAGATCTATTATAAAATTATAAATAGTTAGAAGACATAGGAAGAAAGGGTTTGTTGGTATTTCAACTTATTGTATACTGTCTTGAATATTTCTGAGTTGATCATATATCCAGATGCACTCTTGAGGACTCACAAACTGTGTGGTGTGTGTATTGTTTTCCCTTCTATTTTTTTACATACTTTATGTATCCTTCCAGATTTATCATAAAAGTTCTATATTATGTTTTTAAAAGTCTTTTGAACCTCCAAGACATATGGATCTATTTTTGTAAGTCTTCTTCCAAGCTTTCCTGATTCGGTATGAATTGAATATTTTTCATAACCACTCCTTGATGTGTAATTAAATCTTGTTTCATGTTTTTATAAGCCTTTTGATCTAGCATGCATGATAATCTATTTTTATCAGTCTTGATTCATCAAGCATTCCTGATTCATGACGCCATGTTAGTCAGAAAAATTTCTTGTAATGGGATTCTTTAAATGTTGAGTGAGACTCTTGCAAGTCTTTTAAAAGCATTCTTTCACTATACATTTCAGATCCGGAATTTGTGTCACCCTTTCCTCTTAGAAGTGGGCTTTTGTTTTACATATCCACTATTTATCTTCTATTATTCTAACCATAAGGCTACAAACTCAATTTTTCTACCACATCATACACCAGTTCCCTCATATGTGTGAGAGATTCTTATTTGCTCAAAATCCATTTCAGTGTGTATGATTTTCAATCACTTTCCAAAAATAAACAAATTATAAGAGAATCCCTTGAGCTTAAGATGTGTCTGGTCGGGCACTTGTCACAATCCAAGTGTTGATTCCAGCGCTAACAGTATATATTCCATAATATTGGATTTTTCAAATATCTCCAAATATTGTACAATATTCATTTATATTTGAGTCTAGTATTGATAATAGTGAACAAAATTGATACTTGATTTATGAAATGCTCAATGTTTTAGTCTTACATGGTTAAAAGTTTGATTTTTACTCATCTTACTAATTGAACGCTTAGTATCTATTTGGACTTAATATATTGATATAAACATTTAATATATGTATTTAAGGACCTATTTATGTGTTTCATGATATTATTTTATTAATATATGTTTGTGATGATGATAGTTTTGTGATAGTTTCAAACATGCAAATTGAAATGTGGAATTACAATATATGGATATTAATTCAAAATTATATTGTGAATGGTTAATTTATGTGAGACATGGTGTAATTAATCACTCTTACAACCAAATTAGAATGATTTACTTTCTCCCTTGCCTGAAATCTTGCCCCACTTTGAAACAAACTACTTTCAAGGATCTATTTCCAAATGTGTGAAAAACCCCACTCTGAAACAAACTACTTTCAAGAATCTATTTCTCAATGTGTAAAAAAACAACCTAGATCCATCTTAACTACAGATCTATCAAGCACAGAGAGGGATCAAATTTATTGACTTGCAAACCTTTCACTACAATAAAAAAGGACATTGGTGAGGGTCATGCTTGTGACAGACCTTTAAGGTCGGTCACAAATGTCACATATGGTGATAGTCCTTAAAAAGGCATTATTGTAAGTGTGTATAGTGACGGTCCTTTAAGGTTTGTCACTAAAGCCATTTTTAGTGACACTTTTGGTGATGGTTTTTAATGGCCCATCACTAATTCTCTCTTTGGTGACACTTCTAGTGACGATATTTTATTGACCCTCGAAAATGCTCTTTTTCGTTAGTTTTGGTGACGGTCGAAAATTTTTCATCATCATTGATCATTCCAATGAGTTTTTGATGATGCTATGTGCATGATACTATATTTTTGTCAAAATATAATGATTTAAGACCATTGTTGTGGAGTATTTTTCATTATGTGTCCAAGGCCATATAATGTTAGAGTCAATAAATTTGTTAAGAAGTGATTAGTGTGTATAATTTCCCTCAAGTAATGAGAATATAGTTTTCCTATGAGTCAATACATGATTAATCTGTATTAGGTTTATTATCCAACAAATTCCATTTAGATAAAGTTCCACTACTGTATGTAGAAACTATATTATTTAATACATAATCAAGCTTAAATTAATGAGAGAGATTTAGGACTCCTTTACACTCTTGGCACATGTTAACATTCTTTGTCACACACTAACATTCCTTGTCACCGCGCATGTCTTAGAACATCTTTGTACCTAGAAAATATTGCATTACTTGTACACCCAAGAATATGTCGGCAAGTCCTATCATAGCATAGCACTCTCCTAGCATGTCTTGGCATGTAATATTCCTAATTAGTCCTAAGCTAGTAGGAATATTCATTTTGTTTTCCTTTCTTTGTTTAAAGAATAAATATGTAAAGGAGGTTCATAAAACTCCTAATAAAATAATAAATCAATGCCCAATGTGAACAAGGCTAAATCTGGGCCATTTTTAAAAACACACTTGAGTGTGAAAGAGACTGAATCTATTGACCAAGTCAAATAAGACCAAATCAACCACACTGTCCAGATGCAATGAATCTCCCAGAAGGACATCGCAGTCAAGTTGGAGGCTACACATGTGAATGGGGCTAAATCATTGAAGGTGGTTTATGGTTTTACAATATATTAATATTATAAAAGGAAGAGGAGGTAGCATATTGAGGTTGTTCATGATATGATTTCTGAATTGCTATCTGTTTAGACAAACAGCTTTCTTGGCTGCTTAGCCTAGATTGCATTGGGATTTCCTGTTTATGGGTTCCATCTCTTCCCATTGAGGAACTCTTGGGAGAGCTTCTATTAATTTTCCATTATCAGGTTGGAGACCAAGCTTCTACTTCCAACTGCAATGTAGATCTAGTGAAGGGTTTCTTTCTTTTGTAAGTTGTAGCAAGTGGAATACTAGATCTCTTCAGATCTAGGTTGTATTGGAGCCTCTTCTAAGTGAGCGTGTCTTTTAACCTCCGGAAAGAGTGCATCCATTGTTGGAGCTTCAGTTTTTTATCTTGGCATCAGGCCAAAGAATTATCAGATACTATAGTGTTTTTTCTCTCCCTGGATAGTGTTATTTTCAGATCTATAGCTGCAGGGTGTTTTGTCTACATTTTGGAGGACAGATATCAGACGTTGGGATTCTTCCTCTCACTGTGGTGATCTATGGACTGGCCATCCAATACATGTTAGTTTCAGATCTGATCTTCTCTACCATTGTATTATTCATAAATTTTTGAATCATTCTGCAGATCTGCAACCTTAGATCTCAGATCTACTCTCTGTGCTTCATGTTTTGCACAAAACCCCAAGGGGAATGTAATAAACAACCTCTTTGGCTTCAATATCTGTAATAGATATGTATTTTCAGGCATGGATCTATTCTAGATCCAAGATACAATAAATTATAGCATCATTCTTCAGAAAATTACGATGTCTATCTTTCTTGGCAATTTCCAGTGTTGCAACACCTCAATTTTGAGGGTTTATCCATGTAAAATCTTTGCTTTTATATTGTAAATGCATAATTATTACCCTAGATATAATTTCATGGTTTTATAAACTTATTTCATCTAATACCTTCAGAAAATTACGTTGCTCAAGCTTTAGTAATTTCTGCATACTCAAGGTCATGGGAAATCAACCTTTTTAAGCCCTTTCGGGGGTGGAGGAACTATTTAACTTAGCTAGAATGATTTTTTTGACCTGAAATTCGGTATTGGAGTCCCTCATAGCCTAATATAAAATAAAATCTCCTAATTTTCCTTATTTTTATGCAGATTTGTGTATACACTGATTTTAGGGCCAAAATCACCCATTTTCCCCACCCTTTTAAGTCCAAAAGTGAAGTAAAGGCTACTTCTGATCATATTATTGAAGGATCTGCACTATAAGATTTGTTATCAGTCATAGGGTTGCATCTCCAACTCTGTAATACCTTAGGTTATTCTCACTTTTGTAGAAAATCCCTCTTTTGGGATATTACAGTGGTATCAAAGCATAGTCTTGTGCTCATAGATTATGATGTCTTAATGTAATTTCCAGTTGCGGCATATTTATGGAATTTTCCAAATTTTAGTGCTATTTTCCTATTTTGATTTAATTGGAATGCTGCATAGGTTATATATTCCTATCTTTTCCATTTTTGAATATTACAGTGGTGTCAGAGCATAGTCTTGGCTCAGACTGTGAGTCTAAGCCCAAGAGATAAAATGATGAATAATATGAGATTACTCTCATCAGCATTTATATCCAGAGAAAACCTCTCTAAGGAGGTCAAGAAGACTGCAAGGAAGATGAAGGAGGAAGATGCACCAAAGGAGGAGACTTTGAGTGATTATCTTCAGGACTATGAATTTAAATCTTGGGAAATTAAGGAGCACTTGAGCTTCCAAGAGTTCTGCCAGCTCAAAGAGGAGAGAAGAGCAAGCAATAGAAGAAGAAGAGGTATATTATTTCTACCTAACTTTGATGGATCCTCCACATGCACAGCTGAATAATGGATAGATCAGCTAGACTCATATCTGGATCTACATCAAGTTTCAGAAGAAGAATCCCTTAAGGTAGCATCGCTGCATCTTAAAGGTAAAACTTATGCTTGGTGGTTATTTGAAACTTTTTCTTTGAAGAATGCAAATATTTCCACTTATGCTAAGTTCATTAGGAGAATGGTGAAGAGATTTGATGAGAAGCAAGCTAAAACATCTCTAAAAGAGCTAGCAAAGAATGAGCATGCAAAACCCTTGCATGAGTTGGAAATACCTACTATGAAAACTCCACTTCAGATTTCTATTGGAGGGGATGAAAACTTGTGTGATACCTTGCCAAGGGCAAGATCCCCATTTCATGAAGAGATTTCTTCTCAAAAAGAAGTCATGGAGATTCCTCTTTCAAAAGAAGACCAAGATCCAAGGTCTCTTATTGATAATGAGGTGTTCTCAAATATTGATGAGAAGGAAGAGCTAGAAGGCAGTGGCAACACTGTCACTTCAAAAGAAGACCCATTACCACATGGGGATGGAGATGAAGTTCTTGTTTCAAGGGAAAGAGATTGTGTATCTTTGCAAATGATTCCCAAGGAACATTATGTGACAGCCTTATTGAGAAATGATACCTTACTCCAAGCAAGAGGAGGAAGGATGGATCAGCATCCAATGATGAGGAACATGCACCCTTGTTTATTTCAATGGGTTTCTATCCATGAGGAGGAGACTGAACTATGTAGCAAGGAAAGGGACACATCAGTCCAACCATTTATGCAGTCTACTTCAGATCTTGATGTATCTTTTCATAGAGGCATTTCATGAGGGAGACCCCCTGATGAGAATAAGAATAAAGTGTTCTCTCAACTTTGTGCATCAATGAAAAAATTGGCTAAGGAGGGAGCCTTGAAGGGAGCTACCACAACACTAAGATCTATTGATAGATGTCAAGGAGAGCCGAACAATTTCCTAAAATTTATTTTTCTATTTCTCACTCATATATTTGTGCTGATAAAGAAGAATTCAAAGACCTATGATGACATTAGCATGGTGTCAAAAGGCCACTCCATATATTTGGGGCAGGAAATGATATCTCTCCATAAAAATAAAGAAGATGAGGTGATGGCTACTTCATTTCATAATTCTACAACGATGTCTTTGTTGAGAAGTCTTGATTCCTATTAGGAATCCCAACTCTTGGTAGAATATTCCAAGAACCTCTTCACATGTAAGGTTCTTGATGGGAAAAGGAAATATAGGAGGTATAAGGTGATTGATGGAGCCATTTTCTTTCATGATCAGATCTATTTGACTAAAGATTCAAGACTCAAAGACCAACTACTAGGTGTTGCCTATGATATCTTGCTTTCTACCCCCATTGTTTTCATTAGAACACACCATATTATCTCAAATGGATTCATGTGGGAAGGATTTGAAGAAGAGTTATATCAGCATTATCAAATATGCATGTATCACATGAATATGGATTAGCAATATAACTCTATGGAAGAGTTATTTCAGCCCTCTCTTTCTCCTCATGAGGAAGGAGATAGATCTGTGCACCTCTCCACTTGTTGGAGAAGGAATATTGGTGAAGAGCATACTTATGAAAATCATGTTATATTTTCTGATTGTATGCATTATTTTACATTATATATCCATGCCATCACTCCAAGGAGGAGTGTCATATATTATAAACTTCATGGTGAACTTGGGGCCAAAACTATTTCTGAACATGGCCACTCCTTTGATGGACTAAGGAATATTTTGCATCTATCCTAGGGCACCAAATATATCTTCCACTTTGAGCCATGGAGGTATGTTATGGGTAGCAAGTAAGTGGTGGGGAAACCACTTAGCACATCTGAATTTTATGCAAGTAGGAGATGTCCTATGCTGGTTGCTATTGGGTGAGTATGGGTACTACCCAAGGTTTGATATTAACTTGTCTCATGCCTTGTATCTCAATGAGAGGATGCATAATAAGAAGAATGCATGGGTGATTTGGTTGACAAGAAGAGAGTTTGGACATCCCATGTTAAATTTCATGTCCATATATTTTCTTGTCATTGGGATGAGTCTAATGTATCTACGTGTTTTTTTGTTTGGAATGTATTTCATGATCATGTATGTACTGGGGTTTGGGACAAAATGTAACTCTCTCATGAGGTGGCATAAGAGAGCTTATTTATATCATGATGATGATGATGCTCTGATCTTTGTTGGGAACATGAGAGGAGGGATGAAACATTGGTTGAGTGTGTCATTTGGGAATGAAATCTCCCATATTCATTCATGCTTCAAGAGGAGGATAGCACATTGTATGGCTGCTACATCATATCCTTTGTTTTCTTATGTAAGGAGCCATATGTTGGGCTTATTTCATTGGAAGAAGTCTCTCACTTGGGAGAATTTGTAGCAAGACATGTGTTGCTTGAATCATATTCAGCCAACACCTATTATCCTCTACTATTTCCAAGCTTTGAAGAAGTTTTTTGCAACAAGAAGGTGGTGGGATGGCCACTTATTGTACTATGATTTGAGTCAGCAAGATGAAGGACAACACTGGTCTCAAGGGAGGGACTATTGTCACCATCCAATATGTCATATGACACTTAGTCCATGTTTCCTTTGGAGCACACAAGGTGAAGATCCTCTATTCACTATATGCATGGAAGATTGGGCAAGGAGGCTCACTAGAATCCATGAAGGGAATCATGAAGTTCCAATTCTCTTTTGGCTTCATGAGGACTATATTATTGCAGCCCAGGATCACCAGCTCCATATTTATCATAAACAGAGGGAGAGACAACGTGATTTGAGTATTATTGTCTCTCATTTACAGCCATGGAGTCCCTACACATTTCATATGGTGGGGATTGGTGACTATTTCTTTGAGCTACCAAAGATGGCTCACTTTGTTTGGATGATAGCATGGAGATTGAAGTTTCTCATGGGGGTTGAAGGACACACTATTCACCATCTCTCATGCCCTGAGAATCCTAATGGATAGCATATGATTCTTTCTATGTATCTCCCACTACTTCATGATGATAGCTATTTGGTTCACTCACCAAAAGAAAACTTTTATTCTTGGGAGGAGGCAATTCCATTGGAGATTTTGCAAATTCCTTGTGAGTTACTTGAGGATAAGCAACATTTTGGAGGGGAGGACTGTAATATTCCTAATTAGTCCTAAGTTAATAGGAATATTCATTTTGTTTTTCTTTCTTTGTTTAAAAAATAAATATGTAAAGGAGGTTCATAAAACTCCTAATAAAAGAATAAATCAATGCCCAATGTGAACAAGGCTAAATCTGGGCCATTTTTAAAAACACACTTGAGTGTGAAAGAGATTGAATCTATTGACCAAGTCAAACATGACCAAATCAACCACACTGTCCAGATGAAATGAATCTCCTAGAAGGATAGCGTAGTCAAGTTGGAGGCTACACATGTGAATGGGGCTAAATCATTGGAGGTGGTTTATGGTTTTACAATATCTTAATATTATAAAAGGAAGAGGAGGGTAGCATATTGAGGTTGTTCATGATATGATTTCTGAATTTTTTTCTGTTTAGACAAACACATTTCTTGGCTGCTTAGCCTAGATTGCATTGGGATTTCCTGTTTATGGGTTCCATCTCTTCCCATTGAGGAGCTCTTGGGAGAGATTGTATTGCTTGTCCACTATCAGGTTGGAGACCAAGCTTCTACTTCCAACTACAATGCAGATCTAGTGAGGGTTTTCTTTCTTTTGTAAGTTGCAGCAAGTGGAATACTAGATCTGTTTAGATCTAGCTTGTATTGGAGCCTCTTCTCAGTGAGTGTGTCTTTTAACCTCCGGAAAGAGTGCATCCATTGTTGGAGCTTCAATTTTTTATATTGGCATCAGAACAAAGCATTCTCAGAGCCTATAGCACTGTTTCTCTCCCTGGATAGCATTATTTGTAGATCTATAGCTGTAGGGTGTTTTGTCTACATTTTGGAGGAGAGATCTCCGGTGTTGGGATTCTTCCTCTCACTATGGTGATCTATGGATTGGCCATCCAATCCATGTTAGTTTCAGATATTATCTACTATACCATTTTATTATTTATAAATTTCTGAATCACTCTACATATCTGCAACCTTAGATCTCAGATCGACTCTCTATGCTTCATGTTTTGCACAAAACCCCAAGGGGAATGCAATAAACAGCCTCTTTGGCTTCTATATCTGTAATAGATCTATATTTTCATGCATGGATATTTTCTAGATCCAAGATAAAATAAATCAAAGCTTCAGTCTTCAGAAAATTACACTGTCTATCTTTCTTGGCAATTCCAGTGTTGCAGCACCTCAATCTTGAGGGTTTATCCATGTAAAATCTTTGTTTTTATCTTGTAAATGCACAAGTCTTGCCCCATATATAATTTCATGATTTTATGAACTTATTTCATCTAATCCCTTTAGAAAATCATGCTGCTCAAGCTTTAGTAATTTCTGCATACTCAAGGTCATGGGAAATCAACCTTTTTAAGCCCTTTTGAGGAGTGGAGGAACTATTTAACTTAGCTAGAATTATTTTTTTGACCTTAAATTCATTTTGAGAGTTTCATGGCATAATATAAAATAAAATCTCACCATTTTCCTTATTTTTATATGGATTTCTGTATACACTCATTTTAGGGCCAAAATCACCCATTTTCCCCACCCTTTTGAGTCCAAAAGTGAAGTAAAGGTTGTTGCTGATCATATTATTGAAGGATCTGCACTATAACATCTGTTATCAGTCATAGGGCTGCATCTCCAACTCTGGAATACCTTAGGGTATTCTCATTGTTGTAGAAAATCCCTCTTTTTGGATATTACATGGCATGCCTTGTAGTCCCTAGCATGCCCTGGAACACTTTGTCATGCATTAACACACATGAGCACTTACCACACATTGGAAATTGGCATGGATTGGAACCTATTGTTAGTGTGCCAATCATGCCCCTTTTGAAAAAAGATAAATTCCTGACTTATTAACCCGTTATGTGTTCATTTCCTTTCATTTTAGCCTTGTTATTATTTTTGTTGCCTTGATACTCCTTGACACATATGTTCATACCCTAATACCCTACACATCCTAGCATGCCTTAGCATATTTCATGTCTTGGAGCTATTTGGAACATGTTAATACACACTGGAAATCCCTAGCACACTTTGATACTTCTTGACATGCACTGATATTCCCTAGTACTCCCTAACACTCCTCAACATGCATTAGCACACTCTGTCACACCTTAGCACTCTTCGATGTGCCCTTCCACTTCATAACATGTGTATCACTCCCTAGCACATTTTGAAACTTGGCATGCATTGTAAATTGGAAAGTATTAGCAAGTATAGCATTCATTAATATGCCTTGGTATGCCTTGGCATGGTTTAATATTAAATTTATGTGAGATCAATTATTGGAAAGTAGATGAGAAGCAAGAGAGGATTATTTGGCACTTAGAATGCACTAACACTTGGAACATGGCACTTATTTCCACCTAGTTTTTGTGTGCCTACCATGCCCCTCCTTGAAAAGGTAAATTTATGACTTATTAACCTTATGATGTGTTAATGTCCTTGTAGTTTAACTTGTTTCTCCTTTTTTTTCCTTGATAGCCACTGACATGTATTATCACACCCTTTTACATCTTGGCATGCCTTAGCACTTGACACATCTTAGCATATGTGACATGCCTTCAAACTATTTGGAACATGTTAAATTCCATAGCATGCATTGGCACTCATGCCCTCACAACTAGCCTTACATTTTTTCACGACTTGGGAAACTAATCAAGTCCTTAGCTACTACAATTCATGTGACATTGGGATGCTCCAGAAGCAACAATTTGACCAATTGTACCTACTACAAGTAGGTTGTTCCTTATTCACCTAAGAACTTCCTATGCCTCATCTTAGGCCACTCATGTCCAAGTAAAACTTGTCCCACTTAAGAACATAGAAAGACAAGGATCACATCTAGCAATGTACATAAAAAAACTAAGCAACATAGCTTGCATAGGAAATATTTCACATGTATGTCTAGTTCATATAAACATTAGAGCATTAACTAAGGGTTTGCAAGAAATGAAAGACACACAAGATATAATTTGGCACAATTCGAGTGCCCCAAAACTTATACATAACAATATACAATATGAAATTTTCTAAAATAGTTTAAAACATGATCATTTAGACAAAGTGTGCCACGTGTCATATAAAAATTATAGATAAAGGAAAAATATTGTTGTGCCTCACACAAAGTATCCCTTTGTCTAAAACATATTTTTCAATCTCCTTATCACAATCGTAGGATTTCCTACTACAAATACTATTATGAAATTATTCTAACACATGTTGTCCTTGGCATACTTGAATTTAACGACACTCCCTAGCACACACACTTTTTTGTTCATTTCCATGCATTTTGACCTAGTTCTCCCTTGTGAATGCCTCCACACTCCTTAACAATCCTCAGCATGCATTAACATTGTCTGGCATGTGTTAACATGCCTTTCAATTCCTTGGCATGCCCTAACCCTCCCTATCTATCAAGACCTCACAAGTACCATTAATTAGTTTGAAACTTATGAACCCAACCAAGTCCTCACTTGAATATAATAGCTTGACCAAGTTACGACTACTACAACTCGACTATGTTGTTGAATTGTGTATTTTTAGAGGTACTCCACAAGCCTAGTGAGATGGATTTATGTGAGTTTGGTAACAAAAGGCTTTGTGGGAAAAGAACCCAAGCGAAGGGGTTTTGGACCCAAGATGGGGTTTAAAATCTAAAAGAAAATTAAAAGGGAAAAATAATATTGCCTAAGGTCTAAGTGGATAAATCATGTAAGTTCTAGAGGGTTCTTCAGAGGCGTAGCTAGGAAAATCTATTTAAGTAATCCTTAATATGAAGGCAATAGCATCAAGTGAGAAGGATCTCATTTGATCAAGGAGGCTAGGATAGATGTAGTCCTAAAGTAGGCCAAGTTAGAGGGTTGAGTAAGGGTTGCTAAAGGGAGGCCATGATCATCCACCAAGAGAAACATCATCATGTGAGGTTTCAAAAGAATGTCACATACCTTCCTAGGTTCGAGATAGGAACTGGGATGGCATACTATTGGTTCTCTTATGGAAGGTCAATCTCAAGAGAGGCGGCTCATGAGAATCTGGGCATGTGATTTCTATGGTCTTTCTATGTGAAGTACACATCAAATTTTGAAATAGTAGAGAGGGTTGAGACCTTATCTTGTGGTGGTTAGAAGGCTACAAGGTCTGTGATAAATACCAACACAAATGGAGGGGGGTCGATACTAGAATTTAGGGCCAGAACAGAAGTAACCACATGTGTAATTTTGAATGAGGTTACCATATTTTGATGGAAATAGAGATATAAATTTCAGTTCAAGATTCAGTCAAAGAAATGCCTAGAATCTATGGATCCATATGAGCTAGGCCAAGTCTCTTATTGAGGCAAGGGTTTTTCTTTTTTCCATGGGTGTATAAGGTTTTTTATAAATCAATTAGAATAGAAGTATAATGCCATATTTAGGGAGGTTCCCTAGCATGTTACATCCATAAGGTATGCCCTTAAGAAAATGACAAATCTGCATATATGAAGAGGGGTCATCACCCTTAGAGAGAGGTTTATCTCTACAATATATATACCACATATTTTGAAGATGGTTTGTAGAAGTATGTGTGTAGATAGAAAATATAAAGGAAGGTGGAATTTGAGTAGAAGATTGAGCAGAAGAAATGTGTCATATGAGGAATGGATTGACATGAAGAGGAGTTGATTTTAGTGGAATTCCCATAGATTTTTGGACAGAGATCTGAAGAAATCTATAAAAAATTAGTTAATGGACTGTTAGAGGACAATTTGTGAGCCTAGTTTAGTCATTTAAAAATTGTTAGGAGGATGATAAGAGGAGTAGTTCATATTTCTTCATATATTGGACAACAAAGAAATTGGTACACAAGAATAGTGATTTTGATAGGACTCGAATCACTATTAGGTGGAAGATTTAAAAATCCCTAGATGAGGGTAGTGTTGTGGGCACTAGATCAGTAAATTAATTTACTGTGGTTGGGAAAATTGATGGTAGTCCAAGTACAGTTGGGGGGTTATTAGGTGACTGTCAAAGAGGAGCCCTAAGTCTTTTATTTGTGAAGGAAAACAAAACCAGTAGAAGGGTAAGTGTATTGGGACAAAGGATGTGCAGACTTTGAAGGAGTAAAGTGGTAGTCAAGTGGGATATCCAACTATCCCTAGTTCACTGTATTGTAGAGGATTTAGTTAGTGAGAAGAATGGAAACCTCAACAGCCCTAGACTTGTCATCTTGGAGATGCAATATGGAAAAATTGGGCAAACCAAATAGTTGTTCACAAATGCATTTGTGAACAACTGATCGAAAACCCTAAGTGTTGCATACCTTAAAATAAAAAAGAGGTAGATAGATGGAACGTTTGTTTTAGCCATGTGCAGTAACCTAAAGGGGTTGAGTTCATTGATAGAGGAAAATTGAGGAGTTTCATAATGGGAGGCAAGAGGACCTGCCAGATGTGTTTAGGACATGTGGACTAAAAGGGATACATGTGGCCACCTTCAAAAAGTGGTTCAATTGTTGTCTTTTTTCGAGCTATATTGGTTATCAAAATACTAACACCAATCCCTAGTTGTATTCCTTGTATCATTGTGATTTTAAATTGACATAATCCCTGGTACGAGAGCTCTAGCCTATTCTATTATAGTTTGCAATTTAACGAAGAACGGTTTGAATTTTTTTTTTAAATTTCATGTGAACTATTTGATTCCCTAATGTGCGTAGATTTCATTATGAAAAGTAGATGTGTTATGGCACTTGAGTGTGTTTGCATCAAATATTCTAAGATAAAAAACAAATTCTCACATGTCATGGATATTCAACATATGCCTTCTTCACCAAAGAACTACTTGTAACTCATGTTAGGCTACTCATTTCCAATATCAACTCATCCCACTTAACAAGTTACCAAGACAAGGCTCATCACATCCAACTATGGTTGTAAAAAAACTAAGAAACACAATGTACATCTTGACATGCTATATCACCTAAAATGTCTTAAATTCCTTGGAGCTATGTTGCATGTGTTAGAATCCCTTGGCATGATTTACACACCCTAACACGCCCTAGCACTTCCTGAGAGGCCTTAGTAGTTTAGCATACCTTGGCACTGGCTAGCATATGACCTTGTCACTCTCTCCTTAACACACCTAGAACTCATTAACACTCCATGCCACACACTCTTATTCGTTCATTTCCATGCATTTTGATCTAGTGCTTCCTTATGTTTCCCTAACACTCCCTAGCACGCATTGGCAGACCTTGACACCTGGAGCATCTTGGCATGTCGCCATATCACTCTAGAATTCCTTGGCACTACCTATCAATCCTTGTCACTCTCTCCTTAGCAAACCTAGATCTCATTGACACTCCTAGTCACAAACTCTTAGTCATTCATTTTTGTGCATTTTTACCTCATTCTCCCTTGTATTTCCATAGCATTCCTTAACACTCCATGGCACGTGTTGGTACACCCTAGCACCTAGGAAACCTTGGCATGTCATCCTGGCCTCTAACGTGCCTTCACACTGCCTATCATACCTTGTCACTCCCTCCTTAGCACACCTAGAACTCATTGACACTTCCAATCACAAACCCTCATTTGTTCCTTTCCATGCATTTTGATGTAGTTATCCTTTGTGCTTCCTTGGCACTCCCAATTAAAAGTTCCTAGCATGTGTTGGCACATATTGGCTGCATGCCACCCTAACACTCTAGAATTCCCTATCACTACCAATAATTCCTTGTCACTCCTCCTTAACACACTTGGAAATCATTGACACTCCTTGCCACATACTCTTATTCATTCATTTCCATGCATTATTACATAGTTCTACTTTATAATTCCTTATCATTGCCAATAATTCCTTGTCACTCCTCCTTAACACACTTGGAAATCATTGAAACTCCTTTCCACACACTCTTATTCATTCATTTCCATTCATTACTACATAGTTCTCCCTTGTGTTTCTCTAGCACTCCATAACACTCCATGGCATGCATTGGCACACCCTAGAACTTAGCACATCTTGGCATGTTTTCCCAGAACTCTATCATGCCTTGGAACTACCTATCATACCTTTTCACTCCATCCCTAGCACACCTATAACTTTCTAACACTTTCTATCACACACTCTTATTCATTAATTTCGATGCAATTGAAACTAGTCCTCCCTTTTGTTTCCCTGGCACTCCCTAGAATGTGTTGGCGCCACACCCTAGCACCTAACACATATTGGAATTCCTAAAATTCCTTGGAAATTTATAGCATGTGTTATCACTTCTTGGGTTTCCCTGCACACCTTGGCACTCCCTAGTTTTCATGCCCTCATAGATAGCCTTACTTTTTTTGCAACTTGGGAACCCAACAAAGTCATTGAAAAAATAGTGTTGTGTCTAGCCCAGAGTCTCCCTTTGTACGAAACTTATTTGTCCATCCCCTTATCAAAATTATAGGATTTAATCCTCCAATTCCTATTATGAAATTCTCCTAACACACTTTTTTCATGGGACACTTGGAATTCACTGACACTCCCTGACAGACACTCTTATTCGTTCATTTCCATGCACTTTGAACTAGTTCTACCTTGTTATGCCTTGAATATCCCCAACACTCCTCCACATTAATTGCATGAATTAGCACACCTTTTCATCCATTTACATGTCATGACACTCCATAAATATCATGTCCTCATAACTACCCTTATTTTTTAGACTTGGGAACCCAACCAAGTCCTACCTTGACTACAAAAAATTGACTAATTTTTGTTTACTAAAACTAGACTATGCCTTGTTCACCTAAGAATGGCTTATAACTCATATTAGGCTACTAATATCCAATATTAACTCATCCCACCTAAAAAGTTACCAATTTAAGGCTCACTTCCAACGGTGGCTAGAAAACAACTAAGCAACATTGTTTAGATATTAACATGCCATAAAATCCGGAATGTCTAATAATCCCTTGCCACTATGTGGCATGTGTTAGCATCCCATTCATTCCTTTACATGATTTGTATCTCCCTAACACACCCTAACATTCCCTGACATGCCCTGACACTCTAGCATGCCCTGGTATTTCCTAGCATATAACCTTGTCACTCCCTCCTTAGCGCACTTGGAACTCATTGGCACTCCCTATCACATACTCTTATTCATTCATTTCCATGAATTTTGAACTAATTCTCTCTTTTTTTTCCATGTCACTCCCTAACACTCCCTAGTAGATATTGGAACACCCTAGCACTTGGCACATCTTGGAATTTCACCCTACCACTCTAGCATTCCTTGGCACTACCTAACATACCTTGTCACTCCCTCCATAAGACACCTATAAATCGCTAAGAATCCTTGTCACGTACTCTTATTAATTCATTTCCATGTATTTGAAACTAGTGCTCCCTTATTTTTCCATGGCCTCTAGCATGCCTTATAATTACCTAGAATAACTTGTCGCTTCTTCCTTAGCACACTTGGAACTCACTAACACTTCCTGTCACAATATCTTAATCATTCATTTTCATGCATTATTTTCACCTAGTTCTACCTTGTGTGTACCTGGGACTCCATAACACTTCCTAGCATGTGTTGGGACACCCTGGCACCTCACACATCTTGGCCACATGCCACTCTGGCATATTAACATGACTTAGCAATGCCTAGAATACCATGTCACTCCCTCCTTAGCACACACGGAACTCACTTACAGTCCATGTCACACACTCTTATTCATTCATTTCCATGCATTTTTACATATTTCTTCCTTGTGTTTCCCTTGCACTCGCTAACATTGAACACACATTGGCACTTGGCACATCCTGTTATGATTCCCTAACACTCTAGCATGCCTTGGAACTATCTAGAATATCTTGTCACTCCCTCCTTAGAAAACCCATAACTCCATAGCATACTCTATAACTCCCTGGCACATATTTTCTCTTGGAACTTGGTGGAAATTGACAATTCTTGGCATGCATTTGGGTGATATGTAATTCCATGGCATGCATTTGGATGCCATGGAATTCCTTGGAATGGTTTAAGATAAAATTTATTTGAGATCATTTATTCACAAATAAGAGAAAAGTAATAGAGAATGATTTGGCACTTAAGACAGACTAGCACTTGTCCCTTGGCATGTATTGGTACTAGTGTTGGTATGCCTAGCATGCCCCTCTTGAAAAGTTAAGGTCATGAATTATTAACCTTGATCATATATGCTCATTTATTTGTATTTTAACTTGGTGTTCCCTTTTTTCTCCTAACACTCCTTGACACACGTTCACATACCCTGAAACCTGACACATATTGTCATGCCTTAGCACATGGCATGTCTTGGCATGTCTGGAATGAATTGGCATGCCTTGGGAACTATCTAGAACATGTTAGCACACCCTGACACTTCTTGACATGCCCTAGAATTACCTAGCATGCCTTCCCACTCCCCCCTTGGTACGCCTGACACTCGCTGACACTCCCTAACACACCCTCTTATTCATTAATTTTAATTCATTTTGACTAAATGATTTATGTTTGATGGGGTGCATGTATAGAAATAGTTCCTTGAAGAGAATAAAAAAAAACGATTGCTCCATTACTGAAATAATTAATTGTGATATTCTACTTGAATGACAATAGGAAACTACACAAGAGATTTTAAGAATGAGATTTTTAGGGTTTTTTTTATGGTGTGGGAATGGTAAGAAGTGAGTGGTCAATATTCTGATTTTATTTGTCACTAAATTTCTTATCCTTATGAGAGACTTGTCTTGAGAAAATGACACCCTCATCATGCTTACCCTCCAACTCCTAATCTTCTCTAAATAAAGGCCAGCTTGCATAGTAAGGGAAGGCATGTTGGTTTATGGTGTGCTAAATGACTCGGTGAGAGTGTTAATGTACTATGAGAGGGACTTAACCATTTACTTTTTTTCCTCTATGGATTACATGTTGTAGGTGTGTGTCATGGAACCAGAGGGCCACTAGAAATATTGTGTATGATATAGCCCAACATAATGAATGCCTTGAGATAAATCTGTGGAGAGGGATCAAAATATATTATATTGGTGAGTCCACCAAAAAATATTTTTTAGAGAGTGACACCATGGAGATCAATTCCACACATGGAGTCATTTGAGCTAGGCATTTATTTTTCTAAAAAAATTTTTGGAGTGTCACTGAATTGGTGGAATTCTCAAACTCATGACATTGTAAATTATGTAGGAATTTTTTTTCTTTTATTATACAGACTAAGGTTTTCAAGGAGAATATAGGGTGTGTACGGTCTTAGGGGAAAAGAAGCATTAATTTAAAGATCTTTTATATACTAAAGAGTATGGATTATATTAGTTGATATGGATTATATGACATTGAGTCCTCCTTGAGATGGAGGTTGTTATAACTCCTGAAGCCTCATCCTTCTTCATGTTGTTGAAAAAATTTTATTAGTTATCCCTTGGATAAGAACCACCATTTTCGTAAAGTCCTATCACTCTTCACCCTTCAACAATGTTCACATATAGCTGTGCCCAAATTCCATAATTGTGTCCATTAAAATTTATAAGATCTATCTTCAAACTCATAATGTTGACCCAATGATTTGATCCCAGATTTAGTTTGTGTTAATTTTAGAAAAACATGGTATGTTCTATGCTTACTGTAGTTTACTTCAATTTTTATTATTATCCCAATTCAGATTTTCAATCACATAACCGTTGAAAGTAAATGTTGCTAGAACATATAATTAAATCGACAAAATACAAGCCAATACAAGATACAAGAATTTTTAATTCTTCTTATTCAACAAAGATAGAGAGAAATGTGTTTTACAGCAGTCAACAGGATGTCCTAGCTAGCTAAGACTTTGATGATCAAACCGCCCCTTTCAACCTTCAATTAGGTTCAGTCAAATATGGTCAAACTCAACCTTCCTTCAAAGTCAAACTAACCCCAAAAAATAGTCCACAAAACTATCAAATCAATAGTCAAAATCTACAGTAAACCAGTCAAAGTTGTGGTCAACTCTGCGATAAATGTTGCAATAAATGTTGTGGTCAAAGGTTAATGCTTTACCTCAGTATTTGTGCCTCTAGCTGCGGCCTTCCAAGATCAAAATTTCTTCCTCGAAAACACAGTCAAACAGTGAGGTTTGACCCATAGTCAATGTTGTTCAATGCTCAAGAAAAATCCCTAAATCATATCGCAATTTCGAGCTACATGTTTCACACGTGTGGAGGAGAGAGAAGCCTCTTAGGTTGTACGAACCAATCATATGAGAGAGAGATGTGTGAGATGAGTTGAGGAAGAAATTAGCATCATGTTTCTCCAATTTATATCCATGACTCAGGGGGAGTGACACATCTTTTGGGGCTTGTGAGCCTATATTACAATTTTGGCCGACCTTGACAATTTTCACATGTGTTGAAAATAAATTCAAAATATAAGTTCTTATTATCCAAACAAGATGATATTTAGATCATTATTTCACCTCTTCGAAAGAGGAATCCAACAAAAATATCATCTCCATCATATTAGTAATGATACATGGAGTTTATACCTAGTTGCCCAAAATTAACACTCCCTCTCAACTAGGGAGAACTCCATTTGTCCACCTGTGCAATATTGTCATCTAGTGCCATCATCTACTATCATATTTCATTATGCAATCATGTGTCATCCTGCTATAACTGATTTCTTGGCTCTTCTTTACAATAGAAGAAATGAGAGTGGGTCACAAGACATCACCTTCTACTCACCCGAAGTTAGTCTAGAGGTAAAAACTTCAACTAGACTCAAGAGTGAGTCACATACTCACCCAAAGTCAGTTTAGAGGTAAGAACCTCATCCAAACTTGATCCAAAATCAAGTTGTTAGACACATCCCATCCTATACATAGAGAGTACAATAATCCACAATGCATTCATCAGTCATGCTATTAGTCTCTATCGTCATTCTCCAACTCATTGGCCAAATGAGAGGTACTTACCATGAATCCCAGACTCCATGGGTAGGATGCATGTGGGGCATAGATCAAAGAGAGGGTGAACTAGCTCAATATCATAATGGTGGGGAAGATGCACATCAAGAAGGTAAGGTGAACCTTGCCATGTGGCTACTTATAGCTCCAAAAAGCTATCCCCAAGCCCCTTGGAGCTCCTAGTGATCATAGCCCAACTCAGGTGGGACCCTCATAAAAGGGTCTTCCCACGATACCAAGATTCTCATGGAAGGTTAAGAAATTGACCTTTTATCAGTCTTGTTGGCTTTAGGGGTCCTGACCTAGGTTCGAAGTTTAAGGTTTTCCAACAAACTCCTATACTACTAGCCCTTTCGGCAATGACCTACTTTTGCAGGCCAAGGTCTTACTCGAAGTATTATGGGTGGGTGATGGAACCAAGTTTCTGCACCCTAAGAGAGAGTAGGTAATTAAGGAATATCTTGTCGAGTTCTATCAGGTTCACACAAAAACAAGCATATTATCAAGCCTTTAATAGTATAATCAGCATGTAACTGAAACAAAGATACTACTATTAATAGATTTGATCAACACATTCACATTCATATGCGCATCAGCAAGTATCGCCACAGAACATTACAATTGCAGCTAATTCATATATTGCAGACACAATCACAGCTTATTCAAATAACACAGAGGAACTTCAGTAATAAACACAACCAGGTCGGATAGCAATAAGATACTTCAATAGAGTCTACGTTCATTAATATCCCAAAATGCAATTACAAACCCAAGTCACAGCCTGCACACACAGCCAGCGAGTTTCGCACACAATAGGACTGAGGATCTCTGTGCACACAACTACCAGGATTCCTTACCGCAAACAACCGAAAATAGATCTCAACAGTTCGTACCCAGCATCAATCTTACTTACTTCTTACTTTCTAGACCAAAATATCTATGTATTTATATCATTGTAGCCTTTGCTATCCTATGGTCCGCAAACCATGGTTTGTGGACTCTAGGTCTACCTTTTGACCCATTACAAAACATTGGGGGCTTTTAACTACCCAAAAGGCCCTGTGCAAGACCAATTACTACATAATTATATCGAAAAATTAGCTTAGGGAACAATGTTCCAAAGGCCCCCAACATGATCTTGTGACTCGTCTCGAGTCACAGCAGCCGTGGTGTTTGCATATTCACCTGAAGCTTCTTCATTGGATCGACCAGATGGGGTAGCACTCCTTCGTAGACCTGTGATCAACCCCTATGCTCCCAGCTCACCTCCCCTGGCTTCCTGACCTGCGGGCGACCCCTGTGCATATAACGGGCCTGCCTGCATTTTCCCTCTTGCCTGCACATATTCCTCCCAATACAGCTAGTCCGACCATATAGTCATTTGATTTGTTATGGTTTGAGACGACTACCATTAACATATATCTGTATAATATCACCACACAATGTAGCTAACCAGACAACTCCTCCGTTAGTGATTTCCTTTACCATATAGGGGCCTAGCCAGTGCTGATGGAACTTCCCTAGGTGTTTTGCAAATTGGATATCGTATAGCAGGACCAATTCTCTTTCTGAAAAGACCTTCTTGAAAATATTTCTATCATGCCAATATTTTTCCTGGGGCTTTTGAACTTGCTGATGAAAGTTAGCAATGAATCAATCTTCCTCCAAGGCGACCAGCTGCACTAAGTGTTCCTCCATGATGTTAGGCTCTGCCATGTTCGTGAAAGCTACTATGTGTAAGCTAGGAATAATGGCTTCCTTCCCATAAACCATCCAAAATGGTGTTTTCCCAGTCAACTTCTTGCATGTGGTTCGATAGGTCCATAGGCCCGACGGGATGAGCACGTCCCAATTGCTTCGATCGACATCGTAGATCTTGGTCAGTGCCTATTCCTGAATTTTATTAAAATCTTCCATGGTTCCATTTTCCTCCAGGTGATATGGGGTAATTTTTGCATGGTGGATCCAAAATTCTTTAGTCAAAGCCTGTATTGTTTCATTAATGAAATTCGTACCTCTATCGCTCATCAAGAACTTCAGACAGCCAAACATGGTTAGAATATGTTCAAAAATAAAGTGCGCAATGGTGTTTGAAGTACAATCCTTCACAGCTTGCGCTTCAGCCCATATGGTTACATAATGAGTTGCAGTGATGATGTATTGACCACCTGTCTTCTTTCCTGGTGGGTTGATGGGCCCCATGAAGTTTATGGCCCAGTTTTCAAACACTTGTAGGGCCATTTGTGGTTGCAAGTGCATTTCGTCTCTGCACAATGGTCATCCCTTCCTTTGGCATGTGTCACAGGCTTTGTAATAGTCATAAGAGTTACTATGTAGTGTAGGCCACTATAGCTCAGCTCTTAAGATCTTTTGCGCCATATTTTTTCCTACATAGTGACCTCCTGCTACTCCTTCGTGGGCTTCTGCTAAGATGGATTGGCTTTCATGCTCCAAAACATATCTTCACAGTACCTCATCAGATCCCAACTTATACAAGTGGCCCACTATCATGGTAAAGTCTGATGCACAAGTTAACATCTCTTTTTTCTGTTGTACTAAATATTTTGCAGGTGCCATCCTCGTAATTAATAAGTGAATGATATCTATGAAGTGTGCATCAACCACCTTAGTAGAAAATAGCTGCACATCGGGAAATGCTTCCTCTAGGTTGGTCAGTTCTTCACCACTCTTGATTTGGGACAAGTGGTCCGGCCCAACATTTAGTTTCCCCGGCTTCATGGTGATCTCAAAATAATATTCTTGAAATAGCAGTAGCTATCGGTAAATCTTCCCCCAAACACAGGCTTATTCACTAGGTACTTCAAATCTGAGTTATCCATGAACATCTTGAAGTGCCCTCCTGACAGATAATGCCGGTATTTCTGCAGGGCATATACCATGGCTAGCCCCTCACGCTTAGTAGTGGAGTAGTTACACACCGCACTAGATAGTTTTCTACTCGCAAATGCAACAAGGTGATCAATGTCCCCTTCCCTGGGCTGCGTAAGGACAACTCCCAGTGTGATCCCTAAAGCGTCTACATAGAAATGGAAAACCTTCACCTAGTCAAAAAATATGAGGATAAGTGCAGAGACTATCTTTTCCTTGAGTAGCTCAAAGCTCTTCTGACACTCTGCATCCCTAAAAAATGAAATGTCCTTCTTTAACAACTTCTCCATGGGTGCCATGATCAGTGCATACCCTTGAATGAACTTCTTGTAGTAGCCCATGTGTCCGAGGATGGAGCACAATTGTTTCTCAGTTGTAGGGACTGCCAGGTTGATGATAACTACTACCTTGGTAGGCTCAACCATCAGTCCCTGCCGCCAGACTATGTGGCCTAGAAAGATCCCAAAAGGTACACAAAATATGCACTTCTTAATATTTAGGGAAATTTTGTGCTTTCTACAGGCATCAAACATCATGCGCAGGTTCGAGACATGCTTCTTTAGCAATCCAAATACTGTCCAATCATCAAAGTATACCTCCAAGAACTTTTGGATGAATTCCTTGAATACTGAAACCACTACCCGTGAAAATATGGGAGGGGCATTCTTGAGCCCAAACGACATGATGGTGTACTGGAAGGATCCCCATTCAATGGCCAACGTAGTTTTGCTACGATCTTCAGGTGCGATCCCAATCTGATGGTAGCCCGAAAACTCATCACTGAACGAGTATGCTTCTTGCCCTCCCACACTATCGAGAAATTTGTAAGAGAATGGCGTAGGGAAGGGATCATTTACGCAGGCATCATTCAATTTGTGTAGGTCAACACAGATTCTTATTTCTCCTTTACTATTTTTCTCCTCGACCACCATAGGGCTTACCCAATCTGACTGTTCTACAGGTTCAATGATACCTGTGGCTATAATTTTTTCAATTTCTTCCCTAAATTTATGCTTATAGCTGGGCTTCAATCAGTAAGGTTGCAACTTTACAGGGCACACATCTGGTTTTCAAGTGATGCACATGACCCCCAGGTCCCTAGCAATACCCTTCAGTTTTGATAATTTCATAGGAAACAGGTCGTGGTACTCCAAGAGAAGCTCCGTGACTTTTCCAATGGTGTCATCATCCTAGTAGTCCCTAAAATTAGCTAGCTTAGGTTGTTATTATGTTCCAGTGTTGAATTCCCTTAGCTTAAGAGGCTTTTTCACATCGACGGTCTGTGTGGAGGTCCAGCAACTGTGTGTTCACCCTCTAATTATGGGATAGTGATATTTTGCGGGTCTTCATCACATTCCTCCATTGATATATTGCGGTAGTTAACAATATCCTGTATCTGCGTATCCGAAGCTGGTGCTTCGTACTCCATACGAGGGTGTGATACATCAAATACTAGGGCATCTATATCCTGCAGGGCTTCGTATAATTCCTTAGTTCCACCTATCAACCTGAACGTCCCCACAAAATCATCCTTCATGTTCTCCCAGTGACGGGTATGCTGATGTCGCTCTACATCTAGATACCATTAAGTGGGGATTGGACCCAAAGCATGAGTGAAAAGGTGGACCCATACTTCCTTGGTCCATTCACACCATACCTCTATCCATGAAGCCATGTGCTTGCATAGGTCTCCTTTCCCAAGGAAATTCTCCATGCGTAGTTGAATCGGGGTTAAAACCATAGAATCATCATCTCACAGCATTCCTCCCAATCTTGGAATGTCCCCTTATGAGTTTCCCACCACTGCGCAGGGGTCACACACATGGCTAGGTTACGCGCCCACATTCTTCGCTCCCTTGGGACTTCTACTTCAAATATTCTCAGAAAATATCTAATACTAAAAGAACCATCAAATTAAGGCAACTCTCTTACCTCTGAGGAGATACTCCAAAAGCTCTTCGTGATCCTAAGACATCGTAGTGCAGATACATCATGTAACCGATTTTGCCACTTTTCAATCTCCCTGTCAGAGTCAGAGAGGCATTCACTGTCTTTCTCCCAGCAAAGCACACCATCAGCTATAGGATTAATCCAATCCTCATCCCAACTGGTTAGTCTATAGATATGATCCACATTGTCCTCTTCATGCACAAGTTCTGTATACCGCTCTCCTTCCGATGGGTCTAGAGGGACTATCACTCTCATACCCCCATTCTCAAAAACTATGCTCCTTTTCTTCAAGTTGATAATGCCTCCCATGTCTATAGCCCAATCCAGTCCTAGGAGTATAGAATAAGGGTCCACATCTTCCACAATCTGAATTACCTCAAAATCCACGTGTACTTTAACCCCTGCTATATCTATCATAATTTTTAACAGTCTCCCCAAAGATATGATCTTCTATTGGTTAGCCATGTGTAGCTGTATAGTAGACCATTCCAGCTTAGGTTCGTCCATCCTCTGCCACATCTATTTGAGCAGGAAATTTGCATTGGATCCTAGATCTAGGATGACTTGATCCATTTCATAATTGCCAATCTGCGCCATTAGCTGCATTTCCCGACCAATTCCTTTCTTATGCTTGTACAATTTGTGAAAATCTTTAACTTTTGTGGGATGGTCAGTTCTGTCTATGTGGCTATCTATCAATGCTTGAATATTTTATAATACCTTCTAGTTGCATAGCAGCTTCATACATGCCCGTAGGAATGCTTTAACTTCATCGTCCGCCCTTAAGTTTGTTGGAGCCTTATATGCCTCATCCTTGGTAAAGTATTTGCGATCTTTGATGAACGTTTCTTTCTCCTTCAGTTGGTCCAAGCTTTCCTGTTTAATGGTAGGTTTTTGGATAAGGGTTTCAGCCGCATCTCTCTCCTCAGCTCCTCTAGTAGCCATGTTGTTGTGCATTATGACATTAATATTGGGTCCCTCATCACACAGTTTTTCCTTAACCCTTTGCACATTCTACGTTGGTGTTTGTTGTTTTTCCTACATTTTTTCTACCAGTACTAGATAATCCTCGAACACAAGATCCAATTGTCTATAATATCAGCAAGATTGTCGTGCAGGGTTTGGGCAGTTCCTTGCGAAGTACCCTATTTCTCTACAGTTATAACAGGTCAATTTCCCTCTTCCCCGACCTGTGCTTCCACCTCTTCCCCCTCCCTTGCATTTGGCTGGGGAGCCTCCTATGCCCGAGGGAGATAGTGATAAAGAAGGGTCAGCCTATACCCTATACAGGTTTCCTCTTTCTATCATTAATTCATATGTTCGACAGTTATGTTCGTCATGTCCCACAGATGAGTAGAATTAGCAACATTGTTGCTTCAATTCTAGAACATAAGCACTAAGACGGGGGCAGTGGTTGGTATTATGTAGTTCAACTACGTAAAATTCAGTGCACCATAACTTCATACCACTTGGTCTAGCAGCCTCTTTAGGACACAATGGGCTGGCCCCCCCAACATGCATGTAATTTTTCAGTAGAGGGCACTAATCCTTAGTGTGGCTGTACACCCTACATCTTATGCACAATACTTCTAGGATAGATTATTTTCCTCACTCTTTTCAAAAATTCTGGATTTTGAGGTGCATTACCTCCAGCTATCCCTGGATCTATTGTACCCCAAAATCAGCATCGTCTCTTAGCACAGCTTCTAGCTTCATAGCAATCTCCAAGGCGTTCTCTTGTGTCTCAATCACTTGCTGACCCATAGGTCCGCAAAGGTGAGGTAATAGCATGGCGAAGAACCATTTCTTATGTTTTCTATCATCATACTGAAATTCCCCATCCTTGATAACCTTCTTCAGTTGTTGATCAGCCTCTCATACTGACTAAGTGGGTCCTTGTCTAAATTCTTTTAGTTCAACTACCAGCTGAGCGTAGGACTTAGGCTTCTGGAATTTTTGTTTTAAATAATTCTTAATCTCTTGAATATATGGATCTGCATGTTGGCCTATGTACCCCATGTACAAATCTAGGGCCCTTCCTTCAAAGGTGATGGTTAGTTGCGCCCTCTTCACAGCATCGCTAGCCACATTCTGCGTAGTCCATATTGATTCCACTACGAGCCAAAATCAGTCCATATCTTCATCTCCTACACCCTTGAAGGTGGGAAGCTTCATGTGTGTGGCCATATATTCTTCTGGTGGCAGTGGAGGTGTGGGGGAGTTCTTGCCCTTATGCTGACTCGAAGGTTGTGTAGCCGGAGGACTAGTTCCTACGTGTGCAACCGACTCTCTTAATGGGTTGTAGATGGATCTATCCCCTTCTCAGTTGGCTCGGTAGTACTTACCACTTCGTGTTGTACTCTCACTCTGATCAGAGATCATTCATTCGGTGTGGCTACACAAAATTCCCTTTTCCCACAGTAAATTTTGAATTAGAAATGACAATGTTTGCAAGAACTCACCTCCTAATCCTTTGAAGAACCTCCGCTCTGCCTTAGAGTAGGATACAAACTGATCGATTGTGAATTCCATTACGAATCCTCCGAGCACAAAATCCACCCAATTTTCTACCCTGTGAGTGATTGTATTGTCAGCCTTCTCCAACTGTTGGATTAATTCCAGAGTCCACTACGTAACCTAATCATCTTTGCAACACATATGGAATTCTAATAGCCTCGCTAGCCACTCCTAGAGCTTGTGTGCAAAAGTTACAAAGAAAATTTCATATACTTCAGTGAAAATATATTTGTTCTTCCACTTCTTAGCTATTAGCTTCGTTCTATGATTCTCCTTTACAGAAAATTCTTGAATCTGTCTTTGGAACTAGTCTTCGAGCTCCAATTTCTCAGGTCTCTAACGGCCTCGTGGCATTACCCAATCTCTCTCTCAAAATTCTCTTGGTCTTGACAACAGAACCATTTTTTGGCTTCAGGGGTCCTGACCTAGGTTCATGGTTTAAGGTTTGCCAACAAACCCCTATACTACTGACCCTTTCGGAAATGACCTACTTTTGCAGGCCAAGGTCTCAACCAAAGTAGTATCGGTGGGTGCTGCAACTAGGTTTCCGCACCCTGAGAGAGAGTAGGTAATTAAGGCAGATCTCATTGAGCTCTATTAGGTTCACACAGAAACAAGCGTATTGTTGAGCCTTTAACAGTATAATTGTTGGGCAGTGAAAGAGGTATGAAATTACTATGTATTTACTCATTATTTTACCATAGATATACTCCTGTTTGCCTTGGAAAGGTAATTTATCATAAGAATTACAATAGAATTGGAAAAATTTATGTTTAGTACAAAAATATGACTAAAGGTTACTTTTTTTATTGAAAAACAAGAATTTGAAGAGGTGAACAGCTGTACCAAAGGCAGGGTTGAGAATAATCTAACTTCTGCTCCATCAGCATTGAACCATATCCAGCCAAAGGCAAGGAGATCTGAACGAATAGCCCAGAAAATGCAGGGGACAGCTCGGCCTTAGTCAAAGTAAACAGGATGATGACTAAACGAAGAGGAGCGAATCCCTTAGGATCTTTTGATCCTGAGGGATTGCTGTTCAAACTCATCTTATTCCTTGATTGGTCCATCGAGATCTGATATATAAAGCAATGTCCTTTAGTGACAAAGGGACGATTGTTGTTGAAGTCACAGAGTTAGTCGAAAGACTTTACATTTAAACATTTCCTCTGTAATATAATGTTCTATTAACTCTTGGTTTTGAGAGAAACTTCTCTGTAATGCTTTATGTTGGTTTAATATAAGACACACATTTTTTCCATCTTCTAAAGTTCTAAATTAGCCCAGTAGTATTTCACTGGTGCTAAGGGCCCGACTCTGGTGGAATCACTTCGCTGTTTGTATTTTTAATCCTTGCTTATTGTTGTGTGAAGTGTGTTTAATGTTTGTTTCAATTACAAAACTGGTTTACTGTTGTTAGATAAAATACAGAGTCATTGCTATTCCATCTTTTACAAGAAGCACATCTGCCGTTCGATTATCTTGTTATTATCATAAAGCTTTGATGTTCTGTATCTGATTTAAGTTGTTGTTCCATTAGTTTATAACTTGTTATAATTTATTTTTGCGTGGTAAGAAGCTGTCGACAGGATTAAAGCATAGAAATCTAGTGACTTGATTATGTTAGAATTGTAATTGTTGTTGATTTCACGTTGTTGTTCCATTTCTGTTTATTATTTATTCATAGTCTTTGATTAGCAAATAGATGAGTTATAGTTACATGTTGATGTTCCTTTCCAGCTTTCATTTCCTTTAAGTTTCTTTCATTGAATTTTCTTTCGTTTCGATTGCTTTAATATCGCCAACTGTAGAGAATAGATGTTATTACTTCCAAGTCCCCAGTTTGGTTATCTTGCATCGATTTCTAGGGGAAAGAGTTACTGCTACTACATCCCTGATCAATGTTTTGCAAGATTGATGTAGTTTAATCTTTCCATTAATGTCACTGTAATTAGGTTTCTTTACAAGAATTTGTTACTTTTCCATTTTTTATTCTGTACTACATCTTCACAGCATTGCTCTTAGATCATTATAGCCTCAGATAGAGTACAATCTTGAAATAAAAAGTCACTCCCGGATTGATGATTAATGTAGGCTAAGTAGGTGTTAAAAAGATACCTTTTTATGACCCAACATTTTGGCGCCGTTTCTGGGGAGAGTGTATTCCATTTTAAAGGAGTAATGCACAACTGATTTTCTTCTGGTTGCAGAGAATTGGGTATTAAAGACAGAAGGTAAGAACCTGCGCACTGGGAAAGAAACACACTTGCTCGCAGCCCACTTCACAGTAGAAGTAGGTAAGCTTCTTTTTCTAGGTAGGAATGAAGGTTTGTTTCTTTGAATGAATAAACCAACTAAGCGAAACAAAATTCCTCCTAAAACTGAAAAACCTAAGGGACCGGTGACCCTTGGGTGCACAACCTTTATTAACAAAATCCTCAAAAGAACTGAATCTCAGCCATCAGTAGGATTTAAAAGAACTACTTCTAGATAGCGTACTAGTTCCCTTCAGGCTACAGAGTCACCATCTGAAGCCTTTGCTGAGATACACAGTCAAACAGAGGGAATTGAGCAAGATTCCCAAGAAATTGAGAATCCTTGCATAATTTTCCTTCAAGAAGGGAAATCTAGCAATCTCCAAGAAGGAGAAGGGGAAACGGGAGAAACCAGAGACTCAAAATCGCCTATTGAAACTGCCCAAAAAATAAGCAACCCAGATAAGGGAAGTGTTGTTCAACTTATTCAGAACCAAGGTCCTAAATCACCTCAAACAGTAGGTCATCAGGAAATACTTATTATCCTAGAAAAAGGGAGTGTTTTCAAAGCCATTCCTGCCCCTGCTCGTCAACCTAGAAATTCCTTTGAAATCCCGGAGGGATATTGGCATATATTCGATCAAATGGCTCAGAACCAAAATCAGAATCAGCAGGCACCCCAGCAAACCTCTATGCTGCAATATGCTATAGTAGATACTGCAGTCAATTCACCCATGAAAGCTATCCCCCTTCAACATATTCCCACATTTCATGGTTAAACATTAGAGGACATAGATGCATTTTTGTTTGAATTTGATGTGTTGTGTAGAGGATATGATTACACCACCAACGCCCAAAACATTAAAAGGGGCAGCCTTATGATGGTTTATGGGATTAGGTGGGGGTGTCATAACTGATTGGGATCATATGAAGGCTGCATTTTTAAAGAAGTATCAAGATTATTGCAGGTCTCAGGAATTAAAAGATGAAATATTCCAAATGATAGCAAAACCAAATGAGACCTTGGAAGAGTATGTCGAACAGTTCCAATACAATCTTCAGAGATCCCCTTATGCATCTTTACCCTTACCTAGTAATTTTTTGAAAACCACATTAATTAGGGGAATGGAAGATCAATGGGTTGAAACATTGAATATTATGGGAAAAGGTGATATATATCAGGAAAGTTATCCTAACATCATTGATTTGTGTGTCAGGTGTTCGAGGGGAAATACAAGGTTGAAATCAATAGAACGTGATATAATTACAAGAGAAAATAAGACCTCTAATGAAGGTGTGACTCGTGTAGAGATTGGAAATATCCTAGAAGAATTTAAGACAGACATACTTGGGACTCTAACAACGCAGTTCGATATTATGCAAGCCAAACAGAAATAGGCAGAAGTAGAGCAAAACTTGGCAATATTCTGTCCCAGATGTAGAAATAAACACAACCACAAAGAATGCCCGTTGGATGTGATTAAAGTCTGCACCATTTGCACGAAAGATCACCCTACAGAGGGATGCCCTTCGCTTCCTAGCCTAAAATAAGTTTATAAAGAGGCAAAAGAAGAATCAGAAGTGGTATGTCTGCTTAATCAATGCCGACAATGGCAGCCACAACCATCAGGTATGCCAAATGATCCATTTTCTTTTCAGCCTCCGCAGTATAATGCTCAACAATATAGTGGGATGTGGCAGAATCAACCACCTTTCCCTAATTGGTCACAATAGCCATTTCCTCCCACATGTTGGCCAAATCAAACAAACCAAAATAATTGGCCTAGCTTTCCTTTCTACCCACCATTCTGGCCTACACAATGGTCCCCCTCTACTTCCCAGAGTCAGGCCTGGCATTCAAACTGGAAAAAGCCTACAAATCAGCCAGCCGGATCAATTCCTCTCTCTCAACCTACACTGCCAGCTCCTTATAAAAACACCCAGACCAATTTAAGACCACAACTCACAGCCCAACCCAACCCAAACCCAAACAATAGGCCAATTCATTCTGTCCAAATAATGGAACCCCCAGAAGTAGAAATTGAACTGAGGGAGTGCAATGATCTTCAATTAAGGTCTGGGCGCATAGTGGAAATAGAGAGAAACAATGATGTCCATACTGAAGATTCGTTACCTGTAGAACAAACAGTACAAAGTGAGAAGGAAATTCAACAACAAAATCAACAACGAAGTCAACAACAAGTAACAACTTCCTCTCCACCATTCCTAGAACGATTAATTATACCTCGTCCATTAAAACAACCTAATTTTGATCTTCTGGGAGAATTAAAAAATTTATGTATAAAAATCCATCTCCTCCAAGCTATTCAAGACATTCCTATATATGCAAAAACCATTAAGGAATTATGCATAAAGAAGCCAAAGAGGAGAACAACAATCAATCCTACTATCCAAATAGTTGGTACCTTATCTGAATTATTATCAGGAATGGAAACACCTATCAAATATGAAGACCCAAGAAATCCTATAGTGACAGTACAAATCAATGGGCAATCATTTCCAAATGCCTTAGTTGATTTGGGAGCAACAATCAATATTTTAACAACCACCACCTCTCAAAAACTTGGCATTACATCACTAGAACCAACAAAAACCTTGTTGGAATTAGCTGATCGATCAGTAGTCAAACCAGAGGGTATATTACAAGATGTAATGGTATCTGTAGATTCCTGGGAATACCCTGCTAACTTCCTGGTTATCAATCAAAATAACCGACTAGGTGGACACCCGTTAATTTTAGGTAGACCTTGGTTGGCAACTGTTGATTCTTATATTGGATGCCGACAAGGCAACATGACAATAACAAGGGGAAACTATGTCAAGAATTTAGCCCTATATCCCCTAGCCCAGCCAAGTCTATCAATAATCAAAACAAGAAAACCACCTGCATCATATCTTATGGAAAATATGAGATCACCTCTAACTATAGAAAATGCTCTTGATTTTAAAGATCAAATAGAGGATGATATCATTAATAATTTTATCAATAAATCACAAACCAGATCTCATTTTCAATGTCACATGATCAAGGCAGCATTCGATAATAAAGAAGAAGACCCTTTCAAATATATTCCTGATCAAGAAATACCTACTACTTCTGTGTACAATAGCAAGGTTGTAGAAATTGAGCCTGGAAAAACTCTAAACATCAATAAAAATCTCACTGCTGAACAAGAAGAGAAATTGGTCCAATTATTAGGAAAATACAAAGAAGCCTTTGCATGGGATTACCTCGATATGAAAGGAATTGATCCTCAATTGTGTACTCACCACATTTATATTGAAAAATATGCAAGACCCATTCACCAACATCAAAGAAGACTAAATCCTCAACTTAAAGATATTGTGAAAGCTGAATTACAAAAACTATTGGATGTTAATTTCATCTACCCAATATCTGATAGCCAGTGGGTCTCTCCATTAGTGGTGGTACCAAAAAAGAATGGGAAGTGGAGGATATGTGTAGATTACTGTGAACTTAACAAGGCAACACAGAAAGACAACTTTCCCCTTCCTTTCATTGACCAGGTATTAGAAATATTAGCAGGGAAGAAATTTTTTTCTTTCCTCGATGGCTTCAGTGGGTACAATCAAATATAGATTGCCCCTGAAGACCAGGACAAAACTACTTTTACCTGTCCATGGGGGACATTTTCCTACCGAGTCCTACCTTCTGGCCTATGCAACGCCCCTGCTACCTTCCAAAGGGAAATTCTCAGCATCTTTGCAGACTTAATAAATGAAGGCCTCGAAGTATATATGGATGATTTCACACCTTATGGGGATGACTTTGAGCCTGCATTGGAAAACCTAGAAAAGGTATTGCAAAGATGTATTGACACTAGGCTTTGTTTAAGCCACGAAAAGTGTCTTATGGTGATGACCGAAGGAGTTATCTTAGGCCATTATATTTTAGCAGCTGGAATTCAAGTGGACCCAGCTAAAATTCAAATAATCTTGTTATTCCCACACCCACTACACAAACAGAGGTACGTAGCTTTCTTGGATTTTCTGGTTACTATAGAAGATTTATAGAATATTATTCTCAAATAGCTGCACCTTTATATGCACTGACTGGAAATGTTGATTTCATTTGGACAGATAAATGTGACAATGCCTTTAATGATCTGAAAAATCTTGTTTCAACAGCCCCGTGCTGAGGGGCCCAAATTGGAATTTGTCGTTCCAAATTTCATCCGATGCCTCAGACACAACAATTGGAGCAGTAATTGGGCAGGAGGAAGACAAGAAGCCATATGCAATTTACCATATTAGAAAAAATCTATCCCCTGCTGAATTAAATTATAATGTGACTGAGAAATAATTTTTAGCTGTATTTCATGCTATAAAAAAATTTAGACATTATATAACTGGGTATCCTGTAGTACTATATACTGATCACTCTGCCATTAAATTTTTAGCAAATAAACCTGTTACAAACGGAAGAGTGACAAGATGGTTGATTTTACTGCAGGAATTTGATATCATAAATCATAGATCGACCTGGGAAAGAGAACTCTATAGCTGACTTTATGTCAAGAATGCCAAAGCCAACAGATACAGAAGCAGTTGAAGACCACTTTCCGGATGAACATCTCTTTGCTGTTACTATCAGAACACCATGGTATGCTGATATAGAAAACTATTTGGAAATAGCTAAATTACCTAAACATCTATCCCTTAATGAACGTAAGCAAATAATACACCGTAGTACCCACTTCTCCTGGATGGGAGGCTACCTATTTCATACAGGAGCAGATATGAAAATGAGATGCGTTAGGGAGGATGAGGTGTTTGACATCTTGAAAGCATGCCATGATGGACAGTGTCGCAGACATTTTGCAGATCGTAGAACTACCCATAAAGTTTTACGAACAGGCTATTATTGGCCTACTATCTTTAAATATGCTAAAAAATTCGTTCATGCCTGTGATAGTTGCCAAAGGGCAGGTCACCCGGGGCAGTCTGATGAAATGCCTTTGAACCCTCAACTAGTGATTGAACCGTTTGAACGTTGGGCCCTTGACTTTTTTGGTCCTATTAGCCCCCCATCAAACCAGAAAACATACATCCTAGTTGCAACTAAGTATGTCACCAAATGGGTTGAAGCAGAGGCTCTTTCAAAAGCTACAGAGGACTCTGTAATGCAGTTTCTTTTCCAAATCTTTGTGCGCTATGGCCTCCCAAGGGACATAATCACAGATGGAGGACCACAGTTTGTAGGTAATAAATTAACTAAAACATTGCAAAACTACCACATTCGGCACAAGATTACAACTCCATATCACCCACAGGCCAATGGCCAAGTAGAGAGCACGAACAAAGTAATCGAATCTATATTAACAAAAAATGTTGCCTCACATAGACGAGATTGGGCCTACAGATTGCTAGAAGCATTGTGGGCATATCGAACAATGTGGAGACCTACTACAGGATATTCACCATAGCAATTGGTATTTGGAAAAGAACCCATATTTCCTATAGAATTTTAAATTCAAACATTACGAACAGCTCAAAAGGTGGGTCTGAATTTGAATGAAGCCTAGGCTAAAAGACTACAACAAATTAATGAGTTAGATGAAATTAGGCTCTCTGCTCTTTAGCACACAACATTAATTCAGCAACAGAGAGCCAAATGGCATGACGCCCATATCAAAGAAAAGATCTTCCACGAAGGAGACTGGACACTCCTATATGATTCTAGGTTTCAGGATTTCCCAGGAAAACTCCAGACATGATGGCTTGGACCCTATGAAATACAAAAAGTGCATGATAATGGCACTATTAAATTAGTTACCATTGATGGATCCAGACATTCCTTTAAGGTAAACGGTCATCGAGTACGATTGTATCATAAACTGCTTACCCAGGAATCCTTTTACCATCAGTTATGGGAAGATTCTACCATGGAAATTCTCGCTGAAGGGGAGAACTCCTCCTCGGCACCAGTTTGATAAATCATTTTTTTTAATTTATTTTTGTACATAAAGCATTTTTTCTTTTCTTGATTGTTGTTTTATGGAATTTTTTTTTTAAACATTTTGTTAATATTACTTCTTTACTTCTTCGTCGTTTGTTTCATGAAATTCGGTTTCTTTAATAGAGAAAAAGAGAAAAAATTATGTTTATTTCGTTTGTTTTGTTGTTCCTTTCTAAAGGAACAACACTTCTACTGTTCCTTTTGAAAGGAACAGCAGTTCTACAGAGTGCTTTTTTTGTTCCTTTCCAAAGGAACAACACTTTCGCAGAGTACTTTTTGTTGTTCCTTTCGAAAGGAACAACAATTCTGCAGATTGTTTTTGCTGTTCTTTTTAAAGGAACAACAATTTTTTGAGTGGATTGTTTTTTGTTTTAAGCCAACATTTTGAATTTTTGATCACTTTTCTAAAGGTAAAAATATCATTTATATACAATCATACAAATTAAAGCTTAATGTAATCAGGAAATCAAAAGAAATCGTCATTTTTAAGGAATTGTCTAGTAATGATAAGAAAAAAAAGGAAAAAGGGGCATGATCAATGACATAAATTTGTTATTTTATTACCATTGAGTTAATCTGATCGATTATTTTTATCATTATTGGTTCTTTCCCACATGCTATAACTTTCTTTGATGTTTATCTATGGAATAGGAATAAGGGCATATTTTTTTTTCTATTGAGATGTTCAGACTTCTTCCACCATCCCTACTCTTAAGGAGTGTTGAGCCATCCCTTATGAATAACCGAGGAAAAGTGTTGTATGAAAAAAAAAAAAAAAATTATATCTACATACTTTACTAATTATGATTTTGCAGATGGAGGATAGGGGGTCTCATCAAGAGCCAACCTACCGTGATCATAGGGAAGGCAGTGAAGTGGCATTCCCATTATGGCCACCAAACCAGGGAAATGGTCCAATAGACAATTGAAAAAAATAAAGAAGTCCTTGGAACAGGAGGTCTCATCACGAGCCGGCCTGCCCACCTTTCACTTCTTCCCGGTGAATGGCATTGTGGTTTATCTGGTCACTACACTAGCACAATGGCCTCCGTCATGATATTAAAAAAAAATCACTTCCTCAGTATAAATAAAGGACAATGGTTCCGTGGGTGAGAAAGCAACTCTGTCAAGGTTATGGACACCTGTGGGAAACAGAGCTCTGCTGATGGTATTGAAGTCACATTTATACACATCAATAGTTATATTTAACCCTTTTCCGATATCTCTATTTAAATGTCAAATGAAAATATGAATCCTTTACCTTTACCTCTGAACCTATTATACATGAAAATCATTACAAATCGATCATATTTATTCGAAATGGTAAATAATTCAATTGCACATATGTTTATCTTATGCTGTCCCTTCTCCTCATATTTGAATCATTACAAAACGATTTTCTATTCATTACCGATTCATCACATGCATTGATTTCAGTAATTTCTATAATTTGATTGAATGTATCATAATTACGCCTACTTTTTACTGTTGTACTGCTGCTGTGCCACACTTGCCTCTCTCAATTGACGGTTGAGGATGACCTCTCATTCATTCGACGGGCGCGGATGTCTGCATGCAGATCAAACCCCGAGATTTCTTTACCTGTATATGAACTAAATCCCTGCATTTTAGGAAATAAAAAATTTTCAATGAACTATGCTATGCTGTTCCATTGTGATTATTGTGTGTCGAGAAAAATTAACAGAGCACAGAGATGGGAGGACGGCCAATTTACAGTGAACCACAGGTGTTGATCAACTCTGATGCTGCACAAGCAATTTTAGAAATACTGGGGTGGATTACATATTTCATGAGAATGCAGCAACCCCATGAAGCAGTGGCCACCGAACTTTTATTGAACCTGCAGGAAGGATACTCCATGGTCAGAGGAAGGCAGATAGCTGTATCCGATGATATAATTGCAGAGGTGTCTGGCATCCCCGCACACGGGACTATTTAGACTCAGAAGAAGATTAGGATTCGAGAAGCCATGAATATTTTTCAAGATGATGGACAGACGTTAGTTATCAAAGGTAAAGGAGTCCAGCCAGCGTCATTAGGAGAACCATGTGTTGGCAATATGATGCAGAGTGTTGTCC
>CM076575.1:966656503-966813248 GCA_034641835.2 Pinus albicaulis
ACACTTCAGGTTTTGCATTGGTATCCTTTGAATATTTATCTTTGACTTGTGAACTAGGTTCTCCTTTCACAGTTTCTTGAAAACCAAGACCAAATTTAATAGAGGGAGACCTTTTACTACTAATAATATTATCCAGAATCTTAGTACTATATTGAAACCTCAAGTGTTTATCCTTTTCCTCTAATTTACCTTTTAAAATGTTTACCTCAACTTCCAATCTTTAGCATTGCTTCTTCATACTTTCTTCGACCCTTCTTCCTTCTTCTACTTGTTCATTCAATTTTAGATTCTCTTCTCTCGACCCATTTTCTTGTTCAAATGATTGTATAAGTTCTTCATTCTTCTTATTTGATGTTTCTAGATCTGCTTTGAGAGAGATGATTTTGACTTCAAGTCATTCATTGTGATTGGTTACTTCATCCTACAACCTTTGATACTTGCTTATCTATCCATTCATTCTAGAGATCATATCTTTGTAGATAGATTTCCTCTCATTAAATAATATTTGTTGATATTCAACTTTAATCTTGAGATTTTCAATTACTGCTTCTACATCCATAACACTACTTTCACTTTTTTTTCACTATCTTCACCATTGCATGCACAAGAAAGTGAATCACAAGAAAAACAATCAATACCTATTTCATCTTCTTCATTTTCTGTTGTACATTTTTTCTGAGATATCTTCTTTCTTTGAGTAGCATTCTTCTTTTGCTTCCTTCCCATTGTGATGGATCTCCTTCAAGTGATCAAGCTCCTTCAGAAGGACCTTCTCTGAATCCAATTGTTGGGAAAAATACTGAGAGGGGGGGGGGGTGTGAATCATTATTGTGAGCTTATTCAAAACTTTTACTTTTTCCTTACTAAATTCCATACGTGACTTTAATGAACCCAACTCGCGTATACACTTGGATATCCTTAAGAAAGCTTGCATATTACCAGAGATGTTATTATGCATATAATTAGTTACTTAGATCAGTGCATCATTATTTCATCAGATGTTTAGTAAGCAGTAAGCATGTGCAGTAAGAACAGAATAAATTATCACACATAAGAAACCCACATGAACACCGGGATTTAAGGTGGAAACCAAATTCGGGAGAAAACCACCGCTGATGTTGTCTCTATCTTCAATATTTATTATAAAGAAAAATTCTTACAATCATGTATTGGCGCAGACTCATACCAGCACGCAGGCACCCACCTGCAGAAGGCTGCAACCTTCTCTCTCTCTCCAGCTACTACTGGAAGGGAGCTCCAAACCCATGATCTCGTTTACCATACACTCTTGGAAGGGAACTACTACCCCTTGATCTCTTTTACTAGCTACCACTAGAAGGGAGATACAACCCCCTCACTAAAGGCTTCAACCCTCAACACCACCATGGACCACGTTTTATCAATTTTCATACTGGATCCAATAGCTTCCACACAACACACCTTGTAGGCCTCTTTTCATCAGATTTTTAGACTGGACCCACTCCACACATTTAAGCTCAAAGAACATACATCAAACTGAAACTTATAACCCATTCAATTCATTCATTGAATCAACAACCAATCAACCAACCAACCACAGATCTTTAATCAGAATAAACTAGCAGCATAATCAGTATTCAAACAACTCAGATATGTATGAGTACATCACTGATAGAAAACAATAATACAACAAAACAGATCAGAGATTTCCTTTTGCACACTTCAGCAAAACCCTAGACTCCATACGCGCTTTTACTTCACTGAACCCGCGTATATGCGTGCTTTCATAGAGACAAACCTACATATATATCTGCAACTATTTCAGGACTGACCTTAGATTCCATACGTGCTTTTGCTGAAACTAACCCACATATATTCGCGCTTTTGCTGAACCTACGTATAGATCTGCAAACATTGCAGGGCTACGTAACTCTTCAGAACAGATAAACAACTCAGATATTACCCTTCACTTCAGAAAAATTTTTCCACATATCAGATCTAAACATTCCATAAACAGATCTAGAAGATATATAGTCATTTTAGGTCTAGATATCCCGATCCATCATTTTATTCATAGATGCATTATTAATTCAGATATATCAATAAACTGAAACCCATTCCGTGTAGATATACTTCAGAGTGAAGTATTCATTCAATACCCAGACACATGCACACTCTTTCACCATGATATTCTTCTCCTTATATAGTTTTAGCATTTATCAATACCATGAACCAAACCACTCAACTTCCGATGGTATTCTTAGATGGAATCAAATAGACAATGCAACGCTCCATACTGTGCGAAAATACCATGGTAATGCCCCTTGGTATCATAATTTTAGAGTGCAAAAGGCAAACGCAACTTGGAGCATTAATTTCCGCATGTATACGCAACTTCTCTTTATAAAAACTGCATATACGCTAACCCTAAATGTATACGCAGGTTGCCTTCAAAAAAGTATTGTATACATTGCATCCATATGCAGGTTGCCTTCACAAAGTAGCGTATACATTGTAACATATTATATTTATCATTTCTCTGGCACTTACTAGAATTATTTTATCTGTCACTTCTGAACTGATCTGTAGCTACATCATTCTTACATCTTTAACAAATATTTTGCTATCAAAAGGAAACTCGCATCCATAGGTAGGTTGCCTTCACAAAAGTAGCATATACATTGTGACATATTATATTTATCATTTCTCTAGCACTTACTGGAATTATTTTCTCTGTCACATCTGAACTAATATGTAGATACATCATTCTTACATATTTAACAAATACTTTGCTATCAAAAGGCAACTCATCAAGTAGGTTTCCATCAAGAACAACTTCATCAAGTAGGTTGCCATCAAGGACAACATATTGCATCATGTTGCCAAAAATCTCCCCCTTTGGACTTGATGGCAACCATGATGGTGCTTGATCACCACAATAGATAGATACATTTTACATAAATGTTATTCAAACACCATGATACTCTCCCCCTTTCACATCAAGGGAAAAGGGAAGATCAAAGCCAAAACAAGGTTTCTCTTCCCTTGTAGAAAGATGAGTTATATAGATCTGATGTGCATTGAATTTACCATGGTCCCCCTGTGTTTGATCACCACAAAAGATAGATACATTTTACATAACTGTTATTCAAACACCATGATACTCTCCCCCTTTGACATCAAGGGAAAAGGGAAGATCAAAACCAAAACAAGGTTTCTCTTCCCTTGTAGAAAGATGAGCTATATAGATCTCATGTGAATTGAATTTACCATGCTCCCCCTGAGTTCATGCTGAATATTTAGACATATTTTTCAATGAAGTACATGACTCTATAACTCAACCAAGTATGACCATTCCTATCACCAACGAATCATACTTACATCAATGATCCAACCAAGTGGAATTACATTTTTTACTGAACTACCCAACCAAGTGGGTTGACAAAATTGACCAAGTCCTTACATGACTGAATATAACAATTATACATCATAGGTCTTCAACATGACCTTTTCATCAAATTATAGAGATGAATTTTTATAACCAGAACCAAGGAATCTCAAACATGAGATCACAACAGAAAAACCAATCAGAATGCCAAAAATGCATCCTTTCCCATGGGAAAAGTGTTGCCCCTTAGCTTGTGCACCCTGAACACTTTCAACAGCAAATCATCAAGGAATATTCATCAAAAAAATGTTAGAGAATGAAACAGAAATGTGGGAATTGGAACATCACAAGAGATACCAAACAACACGACAATTGTTCTGAAAATCCTGACCTAGAAAAATGTGCCAACAAAAACCCATACGCTATTTTATGTGTATAAACTCATGTATATATGCGACTATCCTTTATGAAATCTGTGTATCCAATTTAATCTTCTATATTTAAGAAGATCTGATCTTCTGAGCAGCAGAGACAACTCACAACTTTTGTCTAAGATATTCGAATGCTTCCCTGGGAAGAGGTTTATTAAATATATCAACAACTTGTTCTTTGGAGGGAACATACTCCAATTTCACCTTTTGTTCAAGTACTTGTTCACGTAAGAAGTGATACTTGATAGGAATGTGCTTGGTATTGGAATGCATAACAGGATTCTTTAAGATAGTAATGTTGGGAAAAATACTGAGCGGGGGGGGGGGTGAATCGGTATTTACAGCATATTCAAAACTTTTTACTTTTTCACTCTCCAAAACCCATACGCTACTTTCCTTTAGTAAACTCGCATATATACGCGGATATCCTTAATACAACTCGCGTATTAGCAGAGATCTAAATATGCAGATATTATTAGCTTAGTTCTTTTGCACTATTAAATCATCTGATATTAAGTTAACAGAAAACATGTGCAGTAACAACAGAATAAACCATCACACAAAGCATCACACATGAACACCAAGATTTTTAGGTGGAAACCCAAGTCGGGAGAAAACCACCGCTGCAGTTGCTTATCCTTCAATATTCTATTATAGAGAAAACATCTTACAACATATGTGCTGGTGCAGAATCCTACCAGCACGCAGGCACCCACCTGCGCTCGTTTACCAGCCTCTCCTGGAAGGGAGCTCCAACCCCCTGACTCGTTTACCAGCCTCTCCTGGAAGGGAGCTACAACCCCCTGATCTCGTTTACCAGCCTCACCTGGAAGGGAGCTACGACCCCCTGATCTCGTTTACCAGCCTCACCTGGAAGGGAGCTACGACCCCCTGACTGAAGGCTACAACCCTCAGCACCACCTTGGACCACGTTTCATCAATTTTCACACTGGATCCAACAACTTCAATAGAACACAACTTGCAGGCCACGTTTCATCGTATTTTCAGACTGGACCCTCTCCATACATTTAAGCACAATCAAACATCAACAACAGATAGCTAAAACACAGCAGATCAGATCAGACATTTCATACCCCATACTTCAGCAAACCCTAGTTTGCATACGCGCTTTTCTTTCACTGATGTCGCGTATATACGCGCTTCCGTCCACATCAACCAGCGTATACATCTGTACAAACTTCACTGCGCATACGCGCTTTTTCTTCAGCGAAGCCGCGTATATACGCGCTTCCTCTGCGGCTAACTAGCGTATGGATCTTCAACCATTATAGAGCTACATACTTCTTCAGATCAGATATTCAGTTCAGATTCAACCCTTTACTTCAGACAGATGTTCGCCTCATCACAGATCTAATCACTCCATAAACAGATCTAGTAGATACAAATACATTTCAGATCCAGATCCCCTTCTTCATCATTTTCTTCATTGGTGCCTCATTCATTCAGATTTATCATTCCACTGTAACCCTTTCCATTCAGATCTACTTCAGAGAGAATTATTCATTCAAGCTCAGACATCTTGCACCCACACTCATGATTTTCACAATGAATTTCTTCTCCTTATATAGGTTTATCTTTTTTTTTTCAATACCACGGGCCCCTTTTTCAATACCATGATCCAAAACAATACCATGAGCCTTCAATACCATGGGCCCCTTTTTCAATACCATGAGCCAAAACAATACCATGAGCCTTCAATACCACGGGCCCCTTTTTCAATACCATGAGCCAAAACAATACCATGAGCCCAAAACTACATTACTTCCGATGGTATTCCTGGACGGGGTCACATAGATGAATCATTACTCAATACAATGGGTCAATACCATGGTGGTTACCCCTAGTTTTGCACTTTATGAGCGCTTTTTCCCATACGCGACTTGGAACGTTGTTTCCCGCGTGCATAAGCGACTTCCCCTAGACAAATCCGCGTATTCCTAGAGACATACTCTTTTTATCATAGATCTATCACATGCTGAATTCCTTTCTTCATTGCCTTCTGTACTCACTGTAGATACATGTTCTATCAAGCACAACTTCATCAAGTAAGTTTCCATCATCTTTCCATTCAAGGACAACACTCATCATCATATTGCTAACAAACATCACTTCATTTCAGATTTACATCATTTACCAAGTCCATCAAGTCAATAATAACTTCATCAGGTGGATTGCCATCAAGGACAACACAAGTTAACTATCTCTTGTCTTCATCTTCATTCAGTGGGTTGCCATCAAGGACAACATTCTGCATCATATTGCCAACAATCTCCCCCTTTGGACTTGATGGCAACCACGATGGTGTTTGATCATCACAAAAGATAGGTACATTAAGAATACAATGACACCATGTCACTCTCCCCATTCTTTGACACCATTATTTCTCTTGATCAAACACCATGTCACTCCCCCTTTGACATCAAGGGCAAAGGGCGGATCAAAACCAACATACTCTCCCCCTTTTCTCCACATGTGGAAGAAGCGTTCTGCAGATCTGATATATGCTGAAGTGACCAAGCTCCCCCTGAGTTCATGCTGAATCTTCAAACATATTTTCCAATGAAGTACATGAATCTATGAACTTCCTATCACCAATGACTCATACTTACATCAAATATCCAACCAAGTGGATTTACATATGAGACTCAACTACCCAACCAAGTGGGTTTACAAATTTGACTCAGCTACCCAACCAAGTGGGTTTACAAACTGTGACTCAGCTACCCAATCAAGTGGGTTTACAAATTTGACAAGTCCTTACATGACTGAATATTACAATTTTACATCATGGGTCTCAACATGACCTTTTCACCAAAATACAAATATGACCATTTATGACCAACACTAGAAAATCCTCAAGAAAGAGAACACATTTCAAAACCACCATAATGCCAACAATGCATTATACTCAGCAATCTCACTGCTCCCCTTAAATCTGTGCATCCAAGCATCCTTTCCATATGACTAAGGCTCCCCCTTAGTTTGTGCATCCTGAACACTTTCACCAACAAATCATCAAGGCATCTTTATCAAAACATTAGAAATAGAATTATGAGAACTGGAACACCACCAGAGATACCAAACAGTATCAGGGATACCAAACAGCACTGCAGCTGTTCTGAAGAGAGCTGACTCCAAGCAGAAATTTGTCAGCAATCAGACATACGCGATTTTCTATGAAGGAACTCGCGTATATATGCGACTGTGTTTCAAGAAACCCGCGTATCCAATTCCATCTTCTAAATTTTAACCAGATCTGATCCTCTGTAATAAAAAAGACAGTGTTCAACTTCTTTCTGGGATATTAGAATGCTTCCCTGGATTACAGATAGATAGAACAGTGTAGTTGTGTCTTCAAGCGTCATCCAACGGTTGTAGCATAAGCACATTAGTAACCAAGCCTTCAGATTCTTTGCCTCATCAATACAATCTTTCCAAGAGAGATTTTCATACCAGAACAACATCTTCAAATATGTGTCAAGCAATCACCCATGTGGTCCAATACCATCAAGATCTTCAAGATTTAACATGAAGTAACATATGTAGGCAAAATATCTCAACCATAGCAACAAACTCTGCATGATCTATTCTTATTTCTGAATCAAACGACATCCAACTCATCCAAAAAGATATTTATCAGCAACCAGGGCTCAAAATCTCATCATAATAAACCATGTACCAAGTCATCATCATTTGAGCATGAGTATCACAAAAACCAATAATAAGCAGTCATATTGCCAACAATGCAATCATTAGTATTCAACCTGCTACTCCCCTTGGACCAGTGCTCCTTCTTGTGCAACACGAAACGTTCATCGGCGGCAAGTCATCGGCTAATCTACTTGCATGAACTATCCTTATCTCCGAATTATAAGACTTTCATCTCAGTAACACAAACTCTTCATCACCAAGCAAACATGACTCATCCATAATATTCAACATAAGAAACCATGTATCATATCATCATTATTTAGAACTGAGAAACTAAACTGATACAGAGTCAATATTACAGTTATTAACAGTCAGACTGATGCTCCCCCTGAACATCTGCTCCAGATCTTCAGCTATCATACCAATTCTCTTATCATAAATGCATACGTGACTGTGTCTGCTGAAACTCGCGTGTATACGTGACTTTTGTTCATCTAACCCGCGTATGGAAAGTGAAGCATTGAAATTTTTCACATTCCTTCATCTCTCTAAATTTGTCCTTCCTGTACCTGTCTTCTTCATATCAGATGCTCTGTCAGAAATACATAAAACCAGAATAATCAGATCAACCATGAAAGTCATCATACATTTCTCCCCCTGTGACGATACATTACTAAATCTCATAATGTATCCCACATCATTCCTGCAGTCATTATGAGAAGTAAGCTTGAGAAGCGGATGACTGCAGTAGGATTATTATCTCCTACGTTTTTGACTGATCCTCCTTCCTTTTCCATATTTGCTTGAAACTTCTTATTGTGTGCTGGAAATTATCCAATATCTCAGATCCATTCATCCTGCATTATTTTTCTACATGTCCATACTTGTTACAGGCATAACATCTTGCATGACCAGAAAAGTAAGCATAAGGATCATAATGTGTTCTTCTATTCTTTCTTCTATTGCAATCAGCTACTTTATGACCATACTTGGAACATGAAAAACAATATCCCTTGAAGAAGCCAGAGTACCTTTCTATGTAGAATCTATTTGTATGTGACTGAAACATTCTACTTCTGCAATTAGCTGCAATATGCCCATAATTATGACATTTAAAGAATTCAATGTTATTGATGCTTCTATAGTTAGGAGGGAATGATTTCTTTTGAGAGTTCATGATTGTCGGTTGATATTTTGTTTCTTTCAACACTTCAGATTTTGCATTGATATCCTTTGAATCTTTAGCACTTCCTTGTGAACTAGATTCTCCTTTAACGGTTTCATGAAAACCAAGACCAAATTTAACAGAAGGAGACCTTTGACTACTAATAATATTGTCCAGAATCTTAGTACTATCTTGAAATCTCAAGAGTTTATCTTTTTCTTCTAATTTACCTTTTAAAATGTTTACCTCCACCTCCAATCTTTGGCATTGCTTCTTCATACTTTCTTCGACCCTTCTTCCTTCTTCTACTTGATCATTCAATTTTAAAATCTCTTCTTTCAACCCATTTTCTTGTTCTTCAAAAGTTTGTAAGAGTTCTTCATTCTTCTTATTTTATTTTTCCCGGATCTTCTTTGAGAGATGATTTACGCTAGAGCCTTCCTTTTCAAATGGTTGTAGAGGTTCCTCATTCTTCTTACTTGATGCTTCACTATCGCTTGCGAGAGATGATTGCGGCTTCAAGTCCTTCATTCTTCTTGCTTGATTCGTTGATTTCTGCTTCTAGTCTTTTCATTCGATTGGATGCATAAGCATGGTACCTTTGATACTTGTCTATCTGTCCATTCAGTATTTCTATCTGTCCTTTCATTTGAGAGATCATTTCTTTGTAGATAGAATCTTCCTCTTTAAGTGATCTTTGTTGATCTTCAACTTTGATCTTGATAGCTTCCTCTAGATCCAAAGCATTACTTTCACTATCTTCACCATTGCATGCACCAGAAAGTGAAACACAAGAACAACTATCAATACCTGATTTATCTTCTTCATTTTCTGTTGCACATGTTTTCTGAGATATCTTCTTTCTTTGAGTAGTCTTCTTCTTTTGCTTCTTTGCCATGAGCACTTGCAGAACTTGGTCAGAATCTTCTTCATCCTTACTTGACACTTCATTATTATCTTCATTTGTATAATGGCTCTTTCCCTTTTCAAGTTGTTTCCCTTTATCATGTTTTTCTCTATAAGGACATTTAGCAGTATAGTGACCAACTCTTCCACAATCAAAACACTTGAAGGGAAGCTTACCTTTGAATCTTCCAGTACCTAGTTGGAGTCTTCTCACAAAATTTTCTTCTTCTTCTTCTGATATATGGTTGGATTCCTTGACAACTTCCTTTTCTTTTCCTTTTGCACATGCCTTAAAGACAACTTCTTTGATTTGAGAGGGACCTTCTTTTCTCATTTCAAAAGCAGTTAGAATACCATGTAGTTGAACAATAGTAAGGGTTTGCAGATCTTGCCTTTCTTCAATAACGGATACTTTTGAACTCAAATTTTGAAGTCAAAGATCTTAAGATTTTCCACCAAAGTAGTATCGGTTATGGTTTCACCCAAACTTCTCATACGATTTACAATATCATCTAGACAAAGAAGAAGTAGGCAATACTCTCATCACTATGCATCTTTAAATTTTCATATTCAATTCGAGAGTTTGGAGTTTTGCACTTTTTACCTTTGTATCTCCTTCATAGCTCAGAATGACTTTGTCCCATATTTCTTTTGCTGAATTTAGCTGCATCACCTTAGCAAATTTTGGTTCAGACATGCTTCTTAATAAGACATTCACTGCATTGGCATTGATTTCATACTTCTTCCTTTCAGCCGCATCAGTAGGAATACTTGCCGGATATTGATAGCCTTCTTCCACGATTGCCCATACTTCTGCACCAAGACTTTGCAGATATGCTTTTGTTCGTACCTTCCAGAATATCAGATTGCTTCCATTAAATAGTGGTGGCTTTAGAGACATTACTCCTTCATGACTTCCCATTACGACGGATCTCCTTCAGCGGTCAAGCTTCTTCGAAGGACTTGCTGCGAAACCAATTGTTGGGAAAAATGCGCGGGGGGGGGGTGAATCAGTATTTACAGCATATTCAAAACTTTTTACTGTTTCACTCTCCAAAACCCATACGCTACTTTCCTTTAGTAAACTCGCGTATATACGTGGATATCCTTCATGAAACTTGCGTATTAGCAGAGATCTAAATATGTAGATATTATTAGCTTAGTTCTTTTGCACTATTCAATCATCTGATGTTAAGTTAACAGAAAACATGTGCAGTAACAACAAAACAAACCATCACACAAAGCATCACACATGAACACCAGGATTTTAGGTGGAAACCCAAGTCGGGAGAAAACCACCGCTGCAGTTTCTCAGCCTTCAATATTTTATTATAGAGAAAAAATCTTACAACATATTAATAATTGCAGACTCCTACGTGCCGAACGCCCACACGCTAGATTTACCGGCCTCTCCTGGAGAGAACTCCAACCCCACCGGCTCGTTTACACGACCTCTCCTGGAGAGAACTCGACTGCTCTCGTTTACCGGCCTCACACAGAGGGCTCGACCCCCAGTCTGAATTTACCGGCCCCCTCTCCTGAAGGGAGGCTACAACCCCCTTGGTGAAGGCTACAACTCGGCACCTCTAGACCACGTTTCATCAATTTTCACACTGGATCCAACAACTTCAATAGACCACAACTTGCAGGCCACGTTTCATCATATTTTCAGACTGGACCCTCTCCATACATTTAAGCACAGTCAAACATCAACAACAGATAGCTAAAACAAAGCAGATCAGATCAGACATTTCATACCACAGACTTCAGCAAACCCTAGTTTGCATACGCGCCCTGCTGGCCCGATGTCACGTATGTACGCGCTTGGTCCACATAAACATTCGTCTGCATAAACTTCACTGCGCATACGCGCTTTTTCTTCAGATAAGCCGCGTATATACGCGCTTCCTCTGCGGCTAACTAGCGTAGGGATCTTCAACCATTACAGAGCTGCATACTTCTTCAGATCAGATATTCAGTTCAGATTCAACCCTTTACTTCAAACAGATGTTCGCCTCATCACAGATCTAATCACTCCATAAACAGATCTACTAGATACAAATACATTTCAGATCTAGATCCCCTTCTTCATCATTTTCTTCATTGATTGCCTCATTCATTCGGTTTATCATTCCTTTATGCTTATGTCCATTCATATCTACTTGATATTCATTGATTCGGACATCTTTTACTCATGATTTGCACAATGAATTTCTTCTCCTTATATGGGTTTGTCCTTTTTCAATACCATGGGCCCCTTTTTCAATACCATGAGCCAAACCAATACCATGAGCCTGCAATACCACCAGACATACCAATACCATGAGCCAAAACAATACCATGAGCCTTCAATACCACGGGCCCCTTTTTCAATACCATGAGCCAAAACAATACCATGAGCCCAAAACTACATTACTTCCGATGGTATTCTTGGACGGGGTCACATAGATGAATCATTACTCAATACAATGGGTCAATACCATGGTGGTTACCCCTGGTTTTTCACTTTATGAGCGCTTTTTCCCATACGCGACTTGGAACGTTGTTTCCTGCATGCATACGCGACTTCCCCTAGACAAATCCGTGTATTCCTAGAGACATACTCTTTTTATCATAGATCTATCACATGCTGAATTCCTTTCTTCATTGCCTTCTGTACTCACTATAGATACATGTTCTATCAAGCACAACTTCATCAAGTAAGTTGCCATCATCTTGCCATTCAAGGACAACACTCATCATCATATTGCTAACAAACATCACTTCATATCAGATTTACATCATTTACCAAGTCCATCAAGTCAAGAATTATTTCATCAGGTGGATTGCCATCAAGGACAACACAAGTCAACTATCTCTTGTCTTCATCTTCATTCAGTGGGTTGCCATCAAGGACAAAATTCTTCATCATATTGCCAACAACTAATGGCACTTGTATTATTCCACATAATGGATATGGGAGGTGAACATTTGATTTGATTCATCAAATTACAGATATGAATTTTTAAGACAAAAAGTCCTCAACAGAAAGATCATATTTCAGAACCATCATAATGCCAGCAATGCATTATTCATAGCAAGGCTAAGTTCTCCCCCTAAGCCTGAGCATCATGAACATCTTCACCAACCAATTCATCAAAGCATCTTTATCAAGTGGATAATCAGAACTTAAAATCATATCAACAGATATCAACATCAGATCAAGAATTTATTATTGTCAGCAACATATCAGAAATTGTTTTTGAGTCTCCCTCATTGTTTTTCTTATCAGAAAAAAACATACGCAACTGTCACCATTGTAACTCGCGTGTATACGCGGATTTATTTCATGACACCCACGTATAGTAAGTGAAATACAGAAAAATTCACAACTCCATTTCCCCCTAAACTTATACCACATGTACCTGTCTTCTCTTGTCACATCAGATGCACTGTTAGAAATAAACACAACCATAAATACCAAACCAACCATGGGAATCACCATATATTGCTCCCCCTGTGATGATAAATTATTGATCCCTATAATGTATCTCACATCACTCCTGCAGTCATTATGAGAAGTAAACTTTAGAAGTGGATGACTTCAGTAGGGTCAACATTCCCTACATTTTTGACTGGGGCTTCTTATTTTTCCAGCTTTGCTGGAAATTCTCCAATTTCTCAGATATGTTCATAATACTTAATCTGCAATCATTTTCTACATGCCCATACTTGTTACAAGCATAACATCTTATGTGACTAGAAAAGGGAGCATAGGGATCATAATATGTTCTTCTAATCTTTCTTCTATTGCAATCAATTTATTTATGACCAAAATTGCTGCATGAAAAACAATATCCCTTAAAGAAACCTGGGCACCTGGGAGTTGACTTTCTTTTTGTGTAGTGTCTATCTATGTTTGATCGAAACAATTTGCTTCTGCACTTGGCTGCAACATATCCATAATTATGACATATGAAGCATTCAACATTATTGATCAAAGGAGAGAATCAATTGATACTTCTATATTTAGGAGTGAATGATTTCCTTTGATAATTCATGACTGTTGGTTTCCTTTTTGTCTCTTTAAACACTTCAGGTTTTGCATTGGTATCCTTTGAATCTTTAGCTTTGACTTGTGAACTAGATTCTCCTTTCACTGTTTCATGAAAACCAAGACCAAATTTAATAGAGGGAGACCGTTGACTACTAAGAATATTATCTAGAATCTTAGTACTATCTTGAAACCTCAAGTTTTTATCCTTTTCCTCTAGTTTACTTCCAATCTTTGGCATTGCTTCTTCATACTTTCTTCGACCCTTCTTCCTTCTTCTACTTGTTCATTAAATTTTAGATTATATTCTTTCAACCCATTTTTTTGTTCTTCAAATGATTGTAGAAGTTCTTCATTCTTCTTATTTGATGTTTCCAAATCTTCTTTGAGAGAGATGATTTCTGCTTCAAGCCCTTCACTGTGATTGGTTACTTCATCATGCAACCTTTCATACTTGTTTATCTATCCATTCATTCTATAGATCATATCATTGTAGATAGATTCCCTCTCATTAAATAATATTTGTTGATATTCAACTTTAATCTTGAGATTTGTAATTACTACTTTTGGATCCATAACATTACTTTCACTTTGGTTTTCACTATCTTCACCATTTCATGCACAAGAAAGTGAATCACAAGAACACCAATCAATACCTTTTTCATCTTCTTCATTTTCTGTTGTACATGTTTTCTGAGATATCTTCTTTCTTTGAGTCGCCTTCTTCTTTTGCTTGCTTCCTATTGTGACGAATCTCCTTCAAGCAATCAAGCTCCTTCAAAAGGACCTTCTCTGATTCCATTTTTTGGGAAAAATATTGAGAGGGGGGGGGGGGGGGGTGAATCAGTATTTTGAGCTTACTCAAAACTTTTACTTTTTTCCTTAATAAATTCCATACACGACATTAATGAACCCAACTCACGTATACGCGTGAATATCGTTAAGAAAACTTGCGTATTACCAAAGATCTTATTATGCATATAATTCTTTACTTAGATCAGTGCATCATTCATTCATCAGATGTTTAGTAAGCAGGAAGCATGTGCAGTAAGAATAGAATAAATCATCACACATGAACACCACGCTTTAAGGTGGAAACCCAATTCGGGAGAAAACCATTGTTGTTGTTGTCTCTGTATTCAATATTTATTATAAATAAAACTGCTTACAATCATGTATTGGCGCAGACTCATACTAGCATGTAGGCACCCACATGTATAAGGCTACAACCTTCTCTCGTTCTCCAAATACTACTGGAAGGGATGTTAAACCCCCTAATCTCGTTTACCAGCCACTCCTAGAATGGAGCTACTACCCCCTGATCTCATTTACCAGCTACCACTGGAAGGGAGCTACAACCCCCTCACTAAAGGCTTCGACCCTCAGCACCACCCTGGACCATGTTTCATCAATTTTCATAATGGAACCAATAGCTTCCACACAACACACTGTATAGGCCTCTTTTCATCATATTTTCAGACTGGATCCACTCCACACATTTAAGCTCAAAGAACATACATCAAACTGAAACTTATAACCCATTCAATTCATTCATTGAATCATTAACCAATCAACCAACCAACCACTGATCTTTAATCATAATAAACCAGCAGCATAATCAGTATTCAAACAACTCAAATCTATATGAAGACATCATTGATAGACAATAGTAATACAACAAAACAGATCAGAGGTTTCCTTCTACACACTTCAGCAAAACCCCAGATTACATACGTGCTTTTACTTCACTGAACCGGTGTATATACGTGCTTTCATAGAGAAAAACCTGCATATATATCTGGAACTATTTCAGGACTGACCTTAGATTCCATACACGCTTTTGCTGAAACTAACCAGCGTATATACGCACTTTTGTTGCAATGAACCTGTGTATAGATCTGAAAACATTGCAGGGCTGTTGCAACTCTTCAAAACAGATAAACAACTTATATCTTACCCTTCACTTTAGAAAACATTTGCCACATCTCATATCTAGAAGATATATAGTCATTTCAGGTCTAGAGATCCCGATCCATCATTTTATTCATAGGTTCATTGTTAATTCAAATCTATCATTTAACTGAAACCCATTCCATGTAGATATACTTCAGAGTGAAGTATTCATTCAATACCTAGACACATGCACAATCTTTCACTATGATCTTCTTCTCCTTATATATTTTTAGCATTTATCAATACCATGAGCCAAACCACTCAACTTCCGATGATTTTCTTATACGGAATGAAATAGAAAATGGAATTATCAATACTGTGGGCTAATACCATGGTAATTCCCCTTGGTATCATAATTTTAGAGCGAAAAAGGCATACGCGACTTGGAGCATTTGTTTCCGCGTGTATATGCAAATTTTCTTTATAAAAACTGTGTATATGGTAACCCTAAATGTATACGCGGGTTGCCTTCACAAAAGTAGCATATACATTGCATCCATATGCGAGTTTCCTTCACAAAAGTAGCGTATACATTGTGACATATTATACTTACCATTTCTCTGGCACTTAATGGAATTATTTTCTCTGTCACATCTGAACTGATCTGTAGATACATCATTCTTACATCTTTAACAAATAGGTTGCTATCAAATGGCAACTCATCAAGTAAGTTTCCATCAAGAACAACTTCATCAACTAGGTTTCCATCAAGGACAACATATTGCATCATATTTCCAACAAAAAGGAGGGGAAACAAGTGAAAGAGGGTTTGCAATAGGATAAACATAGTTTCCTACAGGAAACCAAGGAAATTCTACAATAAACTTAGGAAATGCTACAGGAAAATCCAAATGTACCACATAGAGAGAACAAAGTCATGGGGGAGGAAGATAAGGCACCTGTGAAAGGGAGGGATGCCCAATGTGATGAAAAAGGGATGAAAATTGAGGGGCAGGAAGCCAAAGGAAAGGGAGGAACCAAGAGAGGGGCCTGCCTCTTCAAAAAATTTCCCAAAAGACATAAAAATAGTTCCACATCCTAGCCCACATTCAAACCTATGCTCCTATTACACATTCATTGAAGGTGGAATAATGGTCCCTCCAAATCTCATAGTTCCCCTATTTTATGAGCTATAGAAAGAGAGAGCACACATACACACCACTAGATGCAAATTTCCAAAACTAAGAGTGTGAATGTTGTAGGGATCATGGAGGAAAAAATCACTGAGATATGGAGATATTTGGTTGAAGTGAGACAAAGGGAAGCAATGTTAAAGGAGTAGCTATAAGAGGCACAAGAAGAAAATTCAATATCACAAGGCTAACTTCAGTAGAAGGACAATCATATTTCCACCATGGCAGACTTGTGCATGGAGGCAATACATCACATGCATCCCTCCAACTCTTATGGAATCTACCTAAAGGAACAATGGTTGAAATTTCATACCATAACACTAGCCTCATATGGGTCATTATCTTTCCAAAATTACAAGAAATTTATTGATTTTGGCAACCAATCCAACATAGAGGATAAGCCCAAATTGGAAAAATTTCATATGCATAATCTGATCTCAACTGGTATAAACATATGGGATATGAAACGGATGGACCTAGCCTCTTGGGTGACCAACGAAGAGGCTAGGGAAAAGGAGGTGAAAAAGGTGATGATAAGGGAAGGAAAACAACATCTCCATATTAGGGCAAAGATAGTCAACCCTAGAGGGGTCATAAAAAATCACCTAATGATAGAAAATTATGCCAACCTTGCATATAAATACCTCAACACCCAGGCATAGGAAATTTCACACTGTGATGAAATATCTAGACTATTGGGAGAGAAGTGTGTGATGATAATTCAGAGAGTATGGAATGGCCTCCATCTCAACCTAAGAAAAATGGAGTATCATACTCCAGAGAGATTGAGAGATGCCTTAGAAAGGTCACCTTTTTACAAGAGGTTCATGCAGACAATGAAGATCCAATGGCTTGGCTTAAAACTTAGTCCACCTTTTCTGTTGTGATAGGGTGAAGGAAAAAACCAAGCTGAAGAAAAAAAAGAATGGGAGGAAGAAAAGAATGCAACATTCTACCCTCCTGAGGGAACTCCTTCCATGATTCCTTGGGATGTCAGAGAGGCCACGAGGGCACTAAAATAATTGAAGAAAGGGGACTAAGTTTCTCAGAGGATAAGTAACCATTTTTCAGGGGCGTGATGATGAGCACCATCATTAGGTACATTTTAAAGGGTTAATTATAACCTTCTTAGCCTAATTATTCTCTCTTTCTCACATTTAATTGCATTATTGTCATATGTTGCTTTGTGTAGATGGAGTATTAAGGGTTTTCATGATTCTAATTCCTACTGTATTTTAAATGTGGTAAAATCAAGATAATATGCCATTTTTTAGGAAGATTGCTGAATTAGGTTTCAGAGTAGATAACAAGGAGTGATTGTAGGAGGGTTGACCACCTCCTTAACTCCTAAAGTCAGCCAATATATCCTCACGATTATTCTCCAACAACTCAAAATCAGAGGCAGTTAAGCAAGTGGCAGATCAAGGGGAGCCAAGATCCACTTCTCTCGAGTTCCAAGGGGACAAACCACCTACTTTTTAGGGACTTGTTGGTAGCTACCCTTTAGGATAAATAGGCAGAGAAATATCTCACTAGGATTCACATTTTTGATGTAGCTAGAGCATTCTTATCTCTTCTAGTAGAAATTTATGACTTTCATAGGTTATGTACAAGACTGGTTATGAAATAAAATGAGTATTTGTTTTCTTCTCCACTGAGTTAGTTTCAGGGAGATGAGCTTGCAAGTTAGGGCCCAATCCATTGGCCTCAACCTCTCTTATGTACTTATGTTTACATTTAATGTTGTTGTAGTTAGAATACTTACATTTCATGTTGTTGTAGTTATTCTCTTTACATTTCATGTTTTTGTAGTTAGTATCTTTACATTTCACGTTGGAGTAGTTAGTTTCTTTACATTTCATGTTGTTGTAGCAAATAATATCTCAAAAATGTGTGTTAAAGCTTCCTTATCTCACCTATTCCATTGTACCTTGAGGAGGGTAAATATTCACCATAGACCAAAAATTTCTTTCAATTTATTATTTCATGAAAAATATAGATATGTTTCTTTTCTTATCATGGAAATGCTATATATGTAGACTTAGTTTTATGGTTCAAGTGCATACGTAGGTTTGCTTGAATTCAACTCATCTTTTCCACAAGCTTCATGATAGATTTTTCAATGATGAATGCATGAGCATGTATTTTTCTTGAAGGTTTGAGTATAATAGTAGAGGACGACTTTGTTGATACCAATAGCTTCAGTCTCCACCCCTCATCAAAAAAATTCCAACCAACTCATCTTCAACCATATTTTTTTGGAAATATCCATGACAGCACCGAGAGCCACATTTGCAGTGCAAGACAGGCTTTGAGAGGAGTTTTGATCTTGAACAATGGGTTGTCTACCCTTCATCCACCTATATCCACCTTCATTCCACCTCTCCTACCCATTTACTCACCATTTCTAGCCTCAAAATACCCTCGACATGTTTCCTGTTGTGTTTGAGGACATCCTATAGCACTACAGGAAATCCTATAGTAGATCTTTTAGCCAGGGAAAATTTTAGGGGCGAATTTTATCACAAGGGAGAAATTTAAGGGGTTTTAGATTTTAGAGGGGCAAATTTTTTATATAGAACCTATTTTGTATAGTTTTGTATAAATAGCCCCAAAATTATTTTAAAAATAAATAATTATTATGGTTTAGCCAAAAAAAAATATGTGCGGATAAAACATGAAATGTTGGATTCGCCTTCGATTCACTAGTCTGTGATTTTATCGGGTTGTATTCGCCCCCGATTTACTAAGTTGGAGGGTTTTGGATATGCATTCGCCCTTAATCTATGTTGATGATGCTGGTTTTGGGTTGCGTACGCCTGTGGCCTCAGATTTACGATTTACGCTGATGATGCTGGATGATGCTGGTTTTGGGTTGCATATGCCCTAGATTTACAGGGCAATGGAGATTTACTGTGATGATGCTGGTTTTGGGTTGCATACGCCTAGATTTATAGGGCAATGGAGGGTTTTGGGCGGATTTTTTTTGGAACCAAAGCTGAAGCCATACAATATCTGGTAATATTATGAAGTCTTTTCTTGTGTAGGGGTCCAGGTATACTGGTACATGTTCTTTCTTATTTGCTGATATCTAAGTTATGCTGCCCATTTTTCCCATGTAGCATTGAACATGAGCATGCACATGGATGCCAGCTTGCCAGCAGACAGAAGATCATTTTTTCCCAATTAGAAGCACATCTGCTTTGTGGGACATATCTCTGCTAAAACTTCTGTGATTTTCATAACTATGGCCATGGACATATTTTTGCTCCCCAACACGCCTTTGTGGCCTTTTGGCATGGTGATAATAGGGTTTCAGGCTCAGTGGCTAGCCACCTGTGAGTTGTGAATATCTGCAATTGATTGCTTGGCCTTAGCTTCCACATTTAGCAGCCAGGGTCATGCTGTCTCCTTGCATGACACCCGGTGATTTTGCAGGGGGGAGATTCATTTGGTCTATTAGTAATGGTTTTTGAGTCCAAGTTTCTCCTTTGCATTTTTTGTAAAAAGAAATTTAGAGATAATCTGGCTTATTAGTTTCAGGTGTTTTATTTGCATTGGGCCCATGAGCTACACAATGGTGTGCCTATTTTTCTGCTCATATTTTTTGTAATGTGCTCCTTAATCTGTACATGTACCTTAATGTCTTCTTGATAGATATAAATAGCCCAAGGGGTTAGCTCCAGAATTTTTTCCAATGTTACTTGGAATTTGTCTATTTCCATGCAGGCAGGTGCCCAGTTCATATTACCGTAGATCAAAGACACTAGGGATAACATACACAAAATGTGGGTAAGCATCTCTTGGATTTACCTGTGCAGTTTTCCTTGGAAAAAAATAAGAAGAATAAATCCATGGGTAAGCATCCTTTGCATTTCCCTATGAGTTTTTGATTGGAGAAAAAAAGAAGCAGCATATTTTCCGGAAATTTTAAAAATAAAACATCATATGACAAAGAAATCTCACATTGGCATAGGTCCAAACAAAAAATGTAGAATTTTTTGGCACAACTTCAATAAGTTTGATAGATAGGCATAAATAAAAAAGTTCAGCTGCTCATAGATCATGGCCTGTTTGTAAACGAAACAGTTCTTAGGAAAGCCTGAACTGCCAATTGCTTCATTAGTTGAAACTCCCATAACATTAGTTATTTGACTATTGGTTAATCATAAGATGCTTCTAATATATGTAGATACTAGGGATAATTTGTAATTATGTACTAGGTGTTTAAATTAAATCCCCGAGAAGGAAAGGAAACTGGAAAACGTAATTCTGACTTAAACTGGACCTATTTATGTGCCTTGAAGAGTAGAGCAGAGTAATTATTAATATGGAATGAATCCCACCATATTTATTTTTTGATACATTTAAACTGATTGGAATTTGAGAGATTTATCATTTGACACTACTAATGAAATTTCCAAATCAAATATGGTAATATCATGATGGAAGGATACTTATAATGTTGGGCACGAATTGTCATACACCTTTTTTTTGCTAATTGTGATGTATAATTCACAGTGAGTCTTTATGTACAGGCTTACCCAGGACCGCTAACAGGTGGAGTAGAAGCTGATGTGATGGCTGCAAATGAGCTGGCAACCCATGCATTCCTCTAGGCAAGCCATTATATTTCTTTTTCTTTCTGAATTGATCTCAACCTGTAGCAAAATATCTATGTTCCCTTAATTTTATTTAGCAGGAAAAATTAAGATTAAGGACTGTTATGCACAATTTTGCCTTTAATTGGGTAAATCTGGAACAAATATTATATGTTTACCAACTCTTATGTATGGATGTCAAATATTTTCTACCTTGATTTAGCAACTATAAAAGTGCCTTCCTGCTCCTATAGTGACCTCTTATTTTGGTTCAATTTTTTTTCTAGTTGGATTTTCAGAGGGAAGTATTCTTCAAAGCTAGAAATCATCTCTGGATCTATAAACAGTGGGTTCGGTTTAATTAGTTATCATATATGTTTTCTAAGATTAGATATTTGTGGGCTTTAAAGTGAATCTAAATATAATATTTGTCATGGTGATGAGTCTTACTGTTATAACTTATAATTTAAATTTTCAACAAGGAGATGACAGTTACAGTTTGAAATGTTTCAAAATTTTCAATGGAGACATATCTCTGCTCTTGGAGAGATATCCTTGCCAATGATAAATTTATGCACAAAATGTGTCATATTAAGAGTTATGCGAGGGTTCATATTACAAGGAAACAATTAGTGGGTTTTTCAAATATTTTTAAACCCGGTTTTGGGTCAATATCATAGAGATGATGAATAACTGTTACTACCACCATAATGGGATGCTGCAGAATACATTTCAAAAAGTGCATCCTGATTTGATGTAGCTACTAGCCATATACTTGGCTGCTCTTTCTCTTCACTTTTTTTCTTTTATTTTCTATTTCTTTACAATTATAATAGATTAGATATATTGTTATCTAGGAGATGAAACTAATTCTCCTAATTTTCATGTAGCTTACAAGCAGAGCGCTTCCCTTACAATTGTTGGGGTGTGCCAAACGATTTTTGTCATTACCTTGTGAAGTTGTTTCTTATATCTGTGATAGAGTGGTCATTCATCTCTCTGCCTCTCTCTCTCATGGAAAGATACTCCAATTGTGATGGTTCTTACCCTTCATATTGGCATGAGTGATAAATTGTGATTCTCATCGCACGACAAGTTTTCTAGGGGTAATTCACAAGTATGCTAATGGCACAAACCTTGATTTTTGCTTGGAGATTGTGTATGATGGTTGTGGACCCTCTTACTTCTTCTTGGCGGTGCAAGGTATGCTACATAATTGATTCAGTGGATTTCATTGTATGTATAGTTTTCATTTAATTTCTACATTCAAATCGATGCGTTGTATTTCCATAATCTTTGACCCTTTGGAATTATTAACTAGTTTTTTCCAAGCATTTAATGGTCTGCTAATGGTGGCTGTGTGCATTAGCTGTAGCATAGTTAATTGACAGAAGACAAGGGTAAAGGTTTTTTTTGTGTCTTGCATGCAGCACAAGGTATGCTAACCAATGTTCCTTTCATGGGACTGGTTGATTGGAATACTTGTGGAGCCCAAATTAAATATCCAAGCTTATTTCTTGAAATTGTTTGGTATTGGTGTGTAACTCAAATTCCAAGTCTCCTCCCTTCATCTTTAGAGTTTCTTGTTGTTGGGATTCCCTATGAAGTGGTGATTTCCTGCTTGACATGGAGGTATATTGGTCATGCGATCATTTGAATTGGGTTTTTCTCCTTGGCTCTAACTGGTACATATGATCTACCAGTCAATAAATATTTTAGTAGAGACTATAATTTATCCTATATGAAGAAAAATATCATCAATTTGTCAAGGTTGGAACTGGGTTTTGTCTTTTCCAGTCGAGAACCCCAGCAGTCATGTTCTTGTCATTGTCCACTTGGTCACATTGGTGGTTGTTGTTACCCCTAATGTTGACATGATTGGTAAATGCATATTTCATGGGTAACTTGTAGGATTATCAAGGGCTACAGACACACACTTATTTTTGGTTGAGAGTAGTCCTTCATGTGATGATATTCCTGGATGTTCATCATAATGATTCTCCTTGATAATAATGTGGTTTCCTTGGTTGGAATGATGATTCTAGCCTTCACAAGGTTATATTATCAGTGGAGGTTGCTTCAGTGGTGCATAATGTTCTTCATGAACCAACATCAAGGTAGTTAAATAATCACATCTTGGTCACTTTCACCTTGTGCTGCATGGTTAGATCATAAGTATCCTCTGATGTGGTAATACACTTACCTAGTTTCATTCATGTTCATGCCATTTTTCCATAGTTTTACCTAGGCAGGGAAGACTTGGGAAAAATTGAAAGAAATTTTGAAGGGCCTAGCTCTGTGATAGAATTTTCTTCTCTTTATATATACTCAATTCCAATTTTAGCAAAGTTGTGGGCCAACTTGATACCTGGAAGCTGCCAAAATACATATCATTCTAGAATAAATTCACCATAATTCTTTTTGCAACAATTAGACAAATCATTAAGACGAATGGGGAATTAAATTTTGGGTCTAGGTGAAGAACAAGAGTTGCACATACTTGAGTTGAATTCCCTCAGTTATATGTTGAGGTTGTTTGTGTAAGGAATAAATTTACATTCACAGATATTTACCGGATTGAAGACTGAAAATAGATGCTTTTATTTGCACTGGTATATTGTTTCCTTGGTGGGTAAGATTAGGTCGTTGCTTGGTACTCATTGAAAATATCCTTGGCATTTAGATGTTTGCTTGGCACTTGTATAAACGTAGAAAAAAAGATGATGTTTTTGTTTTCACTGGTATATTGTTTCCTTGGCACATGTATAAACCTTGAAAAAGTTTCTTGCTTCTGTTTGCACTGGCATATTGTTTGTATTTCTAATTTGTGAAATCTATTGTGTGACAGATTCGAGAAGTCAGACAAAAGGTTACCTTAGTAGCCCGCATGGTAGCATCTGTTGCAAACTATGATTATATTGTAGATTGGGAATTTCAGACTGATGGCTTTATTCGAATTAAGGTAGGAAACTCTGAAATATTTCGTTGGGAAAGCAACTTGTCAAGTTATTTTTACTCAAGCGCAGATTAGAAGGGTTAAGCTTTTGACCATTTTATTTGGCACACAGGTTGGACTAAGTGGGATCTTGATGATCAAAGGTACAAAATATGAGAATGTCAACCAGATCAAATCCGAGGATGAGATTCATGGGACTTTGCTTGCTCAGAATACAATTGGTGTCATCCATGACCATTATGTTACTTTCTACTTGGACATGGATGTTGATGGTACAGATAATTCCTTTGTTCAGGTCAAGATGTCCAAGAAAACGGTGAAGAATGGACAAACTCCAAGAAATTTTTTTTGGAAAGCAAAGAGACACATAGCAAAAGCAAAAAAGGATGCCCAAATTAAGCTGAGCATATAGGGTTTAAGTATCTACTAAGCATTACCAATAAAATGAAGTGAATGGAATGATCTCCAATGTTGCAGTTACAGGATCAGAGACATTTTAGTTGGGATTATATATGGTAGGAGTAGCAAATTCCTAGCTCTCAAAATTTGCACATGTTTCAATCCTATCTATCTGAAAAGCCTAACAATGTTGTTGTGACATTTGCTTGCAATCTTAGTGCACTTGTTGACATTCTCAGACGGATTGTTACACTATTCTATAAAGCAATCAACACATGAAGGTATGAAACTAGGGCTGCGAGTTGACACTACTGTCTATTATCATTCTTAAGACGGTTTAGTGCTAACTACATTTGGGCTAAGATTATCCCTGTAGCAGTGCTTGAGCCTTGAACTTATATAACATTAATACTAGTTAACTAGTGCAGGGTATGAAACTAGGGCTGCGAGTCGACACTGCTGTCTATTGTTGTTCTCAGGATGGTTTAGTGCTAACTGCATTTGGGCTAAGATTATCACTATAGAAGTGCTTGAGCCTTGAACGTATATAACATTAATACCAGTTATAACTGAATATGGGCTGGGACTGTACTTATCTGTGGATATTTCTTTGAAATTTGATTTCAGATGTTTAATACTGTGCTTTTTTCAATCTCTTTATTTTTGGATTTTGTTCCTTCATTTCATTACACTTCAGATATACCCAAGTTAGAGATGCCTAAGGCATTCCTTTTGATGTAGGGCTATTTGTTGGTGTTTTGACTATTTCTTTGACCACTTCTCTTCTTGTACACAAGTTTATACACTTTATTTATTATTTACTTTCAATCTCTTATAACCACAATCAAGGTCCAGAAATAAATTTGCATGTTCAGTAATACCTTTTGTTAAATACATCGGGCCAGAATCTGGTTTCTGCAAGAAAAAATCTCTCGCTAGAACAAAAGAACTCAATAGTTTTCATGCAAAAGTTTCAGTTTGATGTGATTCTTCCTCTCAAGTAGTTGAAACTTGTTTCTACAATTATCTCAATGGATACCTGTGGCATGCTATGATGTTTCTTTGACATGTATTGGATCTAATATGAGGGAGACCTTAACAAAATCAATATAGAGTAATGCAGTTGCAATGAATTTTATCCATGGTTAAAAAGTCTTGTATATTTGCAATTTCTTCAACAAACTTGGTACTAGGCAACATATTATTTCCCATATTTTATTACAATGATGTTTAGTATGTGAAGTTAGCCCTCAACTACATTGTTGCATAATAAATTTTCAAGGAATACATTTTTTTATGAATCAGTTGTAAGAGTTGAACCTTGTTGGGGAATGCCCCATCCTTAACCTGATTGTAGAGATGGGTCCTTGGAGGGCCAGCCACAAAGTGACTTTGTGACTGGGCTTTTTGATGACGTGAATCTACCATCGGGTTGAGGATGGCCATTGGGGAAGTAATGTGGCCATCCCAGGGTAGTTGGAGAAGGCAATGAGTTTAGCTACAATCATCGCTTTTGTGAACATTATGTGGAGAATAATAGGTCACGAAGGCAACCAGCCATGATATTGTTACTGTACACAGATATCGATCTCTGTAACTCATCGGTTTCCTTAAAGAAGCCACAGCCCCAAAAGGTTTCTCCATTTTTAACGTTATTTTGTTCTGTTTTCTTCTATAGTGAACTTTCAAGGCTTCCAATATGGGTTTTACTATGATTGTGGATTTATGGCTGATTTGGATATCAATCAATGCCTAACAATCAATTGATATATTTTTATGTACGCAAGAAAGAGTTAGGTTCTTCTTTTTGATACAAGGAAAATTGTCATATAACTGAAAAGTGATAATAAGGGGTAAAGCTTTGTCTAGGGAAAATTGTCCTAGAACTGCAAAGTGATAATAAGGGGTAAAGCTTTGTCTAGTAACTACTTCCTTGCTTGTTTAACCAGTAATGCTGGCTCAACGTGGCTGGATCCCATTCATATAGATGAATGGAGGTGTGAGATAAATGGGTAAGAGGAGTAAGCAATGAGGTTCTTTAATGGGGATGATAAATGTATTTTTGTCAATTAGGTTTTGAGGTGAGCAGTCATTTTAAGCATGGATCATAATCATACTAGTGTATAACAGATCATGGATAACCAGAATTCAGTTTGGATTTCTACACCCATTGTTAATTTACAGGATATCCTATATATTTGTATTACCATATTGCCTTCCAAACTTTGCATATATCCCTCCTAGATGATAAATATGCTGACATGAAGGAATACATGACAAATTTAGCTTTCAAGTTCAATATCCAGTGCCTTACATTAGAAGTACTTCAATGTAGCAATAGGGAAATATATCACTGTTATGCTTTTGAGATTTTTGTCTTGTCGTAAAATTCATCACCTATGCTTAATATTCAATGGTTACATTTTTACCTTACAAATACAGAAAAATTCATATTAAGCCTACAATTAATACCAGGAAAGTAGAGCATTTTTAGGAGAAATGTTTCTGAATATGACCAATATTGAAAAAGAAATCCTATAATGTAGAACAATCTTGAAAAAGAAAGCCATCCTTCCTTCTTGATGAGCTTTCCTTATATGGTTCTTCAAAGGAATTGTTCTTCAAAACCCTTATATGGTTCTTCAAGATGATGAAAAAATGAATAAATCTATCAGTTAAAGTCAAAACAACCCAATTTTTGATGTGAAAGAACCAATGGTTAATGTAAAGGATGCAGATTATTTGGTACTGGGATGCAATACCAATTCCAAAGGTTGTTCAGAACATCCTTTGGATGATGTTAATACTAGGGCATTTTCAGCAAAACCTGAAGATGGTGTCACTGACCCAAAACTGGTGGATGATCATGATCCGAGAGGCTTCTTAGAAGAATCAAATCTTAATACCATAGTTTCTCCAGAAGAGCTTACTTATGGCATTAATTCAATGCATGTCTCAAAAGCACCTATGGATCTTGTTGATGCAGTAGTCTTGTCAGAAGAGCAGGCTAAAATTGTAGGTCCATTGCAAGTTAACAATGTCCCTTCCCTTATAAAACGAAATATTTCAATATTGAATACGGAAGAGCACAAGACAATGTCAAATAGACACATAGGAAACACTGATTTCAGAGTGACTGAAAACTCTTCCAGGGACTTTCCTGTACCAATAGACAGCTGTATAGATATTGCTGTCACAAATAAAGCTGCAGCATTTCTGGAAATTGTCATTTCCCTATCCTTGAAGTTAGAGAGGGAATGTGAAGGAGAATCACATTCTATTTCTATGATGCCCAATTCAGAAACTGTTAGTCAAGTCTCTGAATTTCATGAGAGGCGTGATAATGTAGATTTGGATACTATAAATGTCGGTTGCTTAGATCCAAATCAAAAAGATGAGGATTTGTGTGGTGAGGCTGGAATTCAGCAGGATGAATCACCTGGAAATACAGAGACATCTCTGGAAAATGCAGTTGAGTCAGTTGATTCTAAAATAGGCATACAGATTTTCAGTCCATATAATATTCCTGGAAATACACATTGAGACAATCTAAGTATTTTTTTTCCCTCTTGTTGATGCCTTTCTTGCTCATGTTATATTTCTTGCATGCATTCCTTGTATATGTGGCCAAATTATGGAAATATGTCTCTTTCATAAAGTGCTTTTCATTGTACATATCTTGTTTCCTGTTTTTTTGCATGGTTTTGTTTGGATTGAGAAATTCAATCCACTTGCAGTATATGTTCTTTGAGGTAAGTATAGTTTCTCTATTATTAAGTAACCTTTATGTAGTATCGACAATGCTTTAGATTTAGTGATCAATAAAACACTTGTATTAGAATTGCTAGTCGTCCTATGTTAAATAACATCATCTTCTACTAGTTGTGGTCAAGTTTATCAACTTTAATAATGTTACGAGTTAATACAGGAGCTAAAATTTTAATCTTTGTAAGTATGCTTAAAACACTTATGTATCTTCATTACCATGTTTCCTAGTATGGCCTTCTTGCAGTCACTAACCTACATTTCAGTTAACCCATTTTGAGTATTCATATGAGGTTCCTTCGAAAAATGCCAGTATGATAGTTTTGCTTGAAGTATTGAGAGTTTGATACCGGCTAAAATCTGTAGATGGTATTTAGAATGTGATGAACAGACCATGGAACCATGAAATTCAACTATTAAAGCTTTTTCTTGAGCATCTGTGCTACTGGTTATGGCTTAAAACTATTTTTTAGTTGGGGTCTGATAATTCTTTCAACATGACTAGTAAGCTATCCTCTTAATCCACAATAATTACATTCTTGTTTTCTTTGCTGTGACACACATCTGTCCGTTGCTTATGTGCGCTTTCATACTGAATCTTGACACTGAAGAAATTAATTTTAGGGTGAACCTTTTTAGTTTTTTCCTAGTTATTGGTGCTTTTGAATTAATTGATAGTCGATAACATGTTGAGTGAGCTTCTTCATGCATAAATTGAATAACTTCTAGATGAAGTTGAACATGTAGCAACATTAAGTCAATGACCTCATACAAGGCATTGCAATTTCACCATTTATTCATTCCACTATTGTTAGTCTAATTTTCCAAATTTTGAAGAAAATTAAGTTTATTTTTCCATGACTCCAGAAATTCAACATTTTTATACCTTTATTCAGAAATACATTCTATTTTCTAAATGATATTATGGAAGCTAGTGGATGGAGTGGATCTGCAACGGCCTAATGTTATGAGATAATAATGTTGTTACTCAGCATCATATCGGAGTCATTTATGAAAAATTCATTGGTTAATAAATTTGTGTTCCAATTTTTGGAAAGTTCTAGTAAGTTTACATTATCACACATTTCCTTCTTTATTGTGATTCCGTAGTTGTTTTGAGGGAGCTTTGAATTTGTATATGTAATTCGCTTCTACCCTACTTACACTAGTGATTATCACCTTATATTTTTAATATTTTGGGATGTATTTATTTCCTAGAGCTGAATTGGTATGTAAACTTGCATTGAACACATTTACTGCTACTTATATATGCCTTGTTATTGGTAATGATTTTTACATTTCTTGATTATATCTTGTTTTCATAATTATTTACATGTTGAACTGTAAAATTGGCTTAAGATCTGATCTTTCATCTACACTGTGATTCCCTGTTGTTACAACAAAACTTAGCACCCACAAAAAGTATAAAGTCTCAATCACGATGGTGTTAGTTTTTTACAATGCAAGAATATTACCTACTCACTTTGAGTAGCTTTTCCTTTCTCTTTTGGTTGTATCTTCTTCAACTCAAGGGGGAATCCCTAAAATGTAGGATTTCTAGGCTATAGAATGGGGGCACAAGGTGATTTAATAAGATGAGTGGTGGTTTTAGTGTATGAAATAGGATGAAGAAACAAAATTGGACAAAAGCAAGGAATGAATGAGAAGGAAGGAAACTGGTGCCTATCAGTTATGGGCTAATGGAGCCATAAGGCATTTGGATAAATGAGAGAACTTGTATGTCACAAACAACTACTTTGAAGCAGGTCATACGATAGAATATTTATGTTTATCATTTTCTACCAATTAGTAGATGAAGAAACAATTTGATATATTCATCTTTAAGGTGTGTACTTGAGATGAAAAGGGCCTAATGTATGCATTTGATCCTTATGTGTTCGCTGGAAATGTGTTGTAGAAAAGCAGTCTTCAAGGGCTAAATTGCTACTCATGAATCCGTTCTTAAGGTGTTGTTTTATGGTTGTAGTATGCTTCAAAATCTGCAACATAGTTGATATAAGAAAGGGAAACAAGTGTAGAAATAGATAGCCAATGTTAGGGTATCTGTGGTATTCTTGTTCTAATTATGCAATATTTCCTCTTCACAGTTATGGTACACATTAGCCAAGACACTGTAAGAAAGGGCTGCATGGGTGCTGGCCATGGACAGAGGGTTGAATATGGCGACAATCAACACATCTCTGATTATGGGACCTGGTATCACATACAAAAGCTCAGGATCTACCATTGCATATCTTAAAGGTGAGGGTGAGAGATCTGCATACCAAATAGACTCTGTTCTAGCCATTCTTTACTCGACAATTAATTCCTCGTGATCACTAGCCAACTTAAGTTCGTCGAAGAATTCAGGTATGCATAGCCTTTCTTGCATTGAATCTTTAGTGGTCTCAAGCAATATGCCTGTTTTGTTCATGTCAATGCATGGACTTTAAGCTCAAAGAAATCTGAAATTTAGAATAAAGTAATTCACAATGTCTTCAGGTGGAGGTGGCCATGATACATAGCAAAAATCAACATGATCTAGAATTCAAAATAATGTGGCAGTAAAGAAGATCTCAACCGATTTTTATCTAGTGATTTAAAGCAACAATTTGCACAACTTTTTAGTAAATGAAAAGTCTTTACTTTCTCCCCCTTTAGACACTATGATCAAACCTATTACCTAAGTAGAAGCGTCGATATCAAATCAAATCAAGCGTCAGTGTTGGCTAATGCTGGGGTTCAAGGTGTTCCTGGAAGATGGTAAAAAATTGGTTAGTAGCAGAATATCTGAACTTACAAGGAGCTTTTTTTGTTGAATATACTCCCTACATCTCATTACTATGTCACAATTTTATTTCTTTACAGATTTCAGGGGATGAAATAGTATGATTTTGGAATAAGGCCACAAGTATCCTTACATAAAAGTTAGGTTATGAGGCTTTATCCTACATGGATCTGCTGCGAGAAAGACATTGATGGTAGGTAAGCATCTGGAAGATTTATTAAATTAGAACCTTCTCCTCATTATCTCAATCAAACATAATTCTGACCCGGGACAATGGACAAAAGTGCTATTGGCAGGGACCAAATCATTGTATTTTCTATAAATGTTAAGGTAAATTTGTAGATCACCTCTTTATTACGTGTTCATATGTTATTTCTGTATGGAAAGATCTTCTTCAATCTTTAAATTACAGAGGAAAATTTAATTCTGGGTCCCTACTTCAGGGTCTTGAGACATGGTTTGCACACACTCAATTTTGAGCTCTTCTTAGCTATATTATGTGGGGGTTATGGATGGTTGGAACAAGTGGAATTTTGAGGATCTAGCAGAATAAGTGGACGGTTGGAATAAGATAGAGAATCTGGCAATGCATATAATTAGAATTTCCTATAAAGAAAGTTGCAAAGAGAAAAAGCCAAAGGATTTTAAGATAAATCATAATGAAGCAAGGGTTTTTGATGGAGCAAGGTATTCCAGAAGATGCGGATATGGTGTTGTTTTGTTTTTATCTCACCCGTTACTCTACCTTAATGTTTGGCGCTGATCAAGGGTTCAAATAAGAGGATAGAACTATTTTCCTTGTAGATTTTTTTGAAGTCTTAGTTTTCTTTAGAAAATGATATCAAATATTTGTAGGTACCAGGAGTTTCAAAGTTGAAAATGGCATTGATTTATTGAGAAGTGTCAAATCAGATCTTTTCAACTACCAGGAGTTTCAAAGTTGAAAATTGCATTGGTTTAATGAGAAGTGACAAATCACTAATTTAGTGTTGTCTCCTTTGCTTCACAGAATTAGGGAGACAGGGTTCACTCTTTGGTCCGTTGCAACATCTGTATAGAGAATTTAACAAATCAGCCAATGGACTCTCAAAAAAAGTTATGGCACAAAAAAAAGGTTTTCTCTTGTTCAAGGAGTTCAAGGGGGAAGCAAGCTTCCCAGCGAGATATAAAATCCTCTATTGACTTAGAAGAACAATGGGAGGTGCTCTAGTTGACTTGTAACTCTTTTTTTCATGTATAGTGTATACCAATTGCAGAAGATGGATGTGGTATGTATTTGGGGTAAATCCAATGGCTAAGTTCCAATGTATTTAGACTAGTAGTTTTGTATGAAAGCGCAAAATTTTTCATGCATATTTTGCTTTCACACTTGAAATAGAAAACACAGTTTTTTCTTGGAAAAAAAATGCATGTAAAAGACTAAAGATGTAAACAACTCAAAGATTTAGAATCCATAAAGGGGGCATATGAAAGAAATAATTCATACTTTTGATATTTGATATTTGATAGTGAAATTATAATATGTTTTTTTTTTCTTTTGTAAGTAAGCAAGAGTTGTATTATATTATAAAATTCTGAAGATTACATTTGACTTCAAATGTGCTCGACTTGCCACACCTCATACCATTCCGTAATAGGTACAGAGCAATTAATTATTGTTCAGTTATTGAAATCACTGAAGATTATGTATCTTCAAGATTTAAATTGGGTTGCTTACCTAATGATGTTTTTTCTTCAGCTATTATGTCAGAATGAAATTAATCATACGTAGATACTCTCCAAAGATAATCATGAATTCATTATTTATTTTATTTTTTTCATAATTTGCTAACAGATTTGAAAAACCAACGGTCTACCAACAACGTCTGAATAATAAGAAGATGACTGGATTGATGGTTGGATATGGAAACTGTTCAACCCTAAGCAATGAACTATAAGGGAAGGGGGGGTTTCCCATGTTACAGCTTAACAACAACCATGAATGAGGGGCACAAGAAAACTTGGGGAGTTTACATGTTCAAACTATATCCATTTTTGTAGATACTGTAATGTAATTTTCACTTCAAGGTTTGGATAGTTGGCAATAAGTCGATTTCCATAATGACCAACATTAAAATTTTAGCCGGTGACTAAGGCTCCCTACCATATGCAGTTTTTTTCATTAATTTCTGATGTAAAATCAATTTCCTGATTTCTGGCAAGGACAAGTGCAAGTAAGTTGTTGATGGGTTGTTTGGTGTGTGAATAAAAAGTGGGATACCCCACACTTCAGAATTGTTTTATCATTATTAAAGTTCCTCCTTTTGTTTTACCATTATGGGAAGTTGCACTTTCTCTTATCATGAGTTGTGTTATGAATGGAATGAGAAGTTACACTTTCTCTTATCCTGAACTGTTTTATGAGTGGAGTGCATAATGTTCGTTTGATGGTATTTTTATATATTGGGATGTTGAATTCTTTAATTACAAGATAAAAAATTGAATACTACTTCGCCTGGTCAAACTTTTATTTTTAAAGTTTTTAGTCAAGCACCGTTGCCGGTCAAAATTGTGAGAGGCCACTATTGTGAGAGGCTTGGATTGTGTAATAGTTGTGTAACTGCTGGTGCCTATTGGTGATTATATGCATGGAGGAGAGACAACCTCCATTGTTGCATTGGACTGTGGAGGGATGAGTTGAGCTTCATGAATTTATGATACCGCCCCCTTGAATTCCCCGATCAATTCCCACGAGCAAATTCTTCCATGAGCTGAGTCGGTTCGGATGTGCCTAGCAGACAGTGAGGCACAACTGTCAGTTTGGAGGTGTGTTGGGATTGTCGTATTGACTCTGTCCATTAGTTATTGGCGTTTTAATTTTTGTTCGAATTTTTCTACTCATTGAAGAAATTGGCAGATGCATGGGCCTTTGTGTTGGAGGATTGTTGAAACAAAATGATCTGCAAAGATCCCAATTTGTTGAAACTCCTCTCCAACCTCAATATCAGTGCTAGTAGTAGCATGAGCAACAACACTATGCTTAGCAGAACTAGAAGAACGCATTTTCCAAACTACACGAGAACTACTTCCCTCATGAGTCATGATGTGCCATGCTTGGTCTTGGTGGTTCTCTTCCTTCTACTCCTAGTTCAACTACCATATCTTCACTGGAACCAACAACCCGAACTCCACTAGACAATGATTCACCATTCTGTAGTAGTGATTTTCCATGTTTTTACAAGATAATATAATCTCATGAGAGATTCGCCAAAAAATTATATATACATATTATATTATTAATAAAATCGCCTTCCATTTTTCCTATGTATCATGGGGATTCGCCTATTTATTATATATATAAATTTAGGGGGGTTCTTAAAATTTTCCCTGCTTTTAGTTGTGCCAACCACTCACTCCTTCAGCCCAAAATATCTATTTTACCTCATCTAGGCCTACCACAGCCTCCAAGACATTTTCAAATATGAAACCATGAGTCAGGGACCCTCTTAGGTCACCTCAACGCCTCCTTCTTTCGTTGCAAAACTAAGTTATTTAAAAGTGTATTTAGCTCATTCATAAATGCATTGTTAAGAATAATAGTCAAGCATGATATATATAGAGTTAAATTAGTCAATTGGTTTAGCATGTGTGCGTAGATTAGTTTCCATTTCTGCAAGTTCAATTCAGCAGTTTAAATCATGATGCCACTTAATTTAGCTTCCTTTATTGCATTAGCTTAAGTGTGAAATTCTCTTTCTTGCAGATAGCTAGATGAATCATTATGATCTATAATAGTTTCTTTTCTTGTTGATAGAGTAATGGCCATGAGTTATTTTAAATCTTAGCTTTTATTCATAAGTGTGATAAACTTCATTTCCTGGAAGTAACTCTAGCAGTAGCATCTGATCGTAGAACTCAGAAGAGGATGACATGAGTATAATTCATACGATGTGCATATAGTATTGTCACCTCCAAGTTTTTACACACCCCGGGTTGATAAAGTAAAGTTGAGTAGCCTCTCATAGTTGCATCACTCTTGGCACAATACTAGGGCTCACCAAAAATTTCAAGAAAATGAAGCAACAAAATAAGAATAGAAGATCGTCGACTCTTTTCTCTAGCATACACACCTCAAGAAATATTCCCCTTCAGTACAAGGAGTTGATAAGAGTTTGTAGATTTTTTTGAGGTTGATATATTTTTTAAGATTTCAAAATTTCTTCGACAATAGTCATTTTTTATTGTCAAAATTTTGAGTCTAAACCAAGACCCATCATCAGGATAAAGGTCGAGAAATAGAAGCAGCAGAATAAGAAACAAAGATCGACGACTCTTTTCTCAATATTAACCCTGGTTTTCTCAAGCATGCACACCCAAATCCATATTTCCCTTTCGTAAAGGAGTATGATAATATCTTGTAGATTTATGTGGGGTTGATCTATGTTTTCAGATTTTCAAATTTTATCCACACTAGTCATTTAAGATTTTCGATGTTTCAAGTCTAAACCAAGACCCATGGTCAGGACAAAGGTCGAGAAAAAGAAGTAGGAGAATAAGAAACATAGATCGATGAATATTTTCACTAACTTAACCCTATTTTTATCAAGAATACACAATTTAAGCCAGATTTCCCTTCCATATAGGGAGATGATAAGAGTTTGTATATTTCTGTGGGGTTCATCTATGTTTTGAGATTTCAGAATTTTCTCCATAGTAGTAATTTTAGATTTTCAAGGCTTTGAGTCTAAACCAAAACCCATCATCAGGACAAAGGTGGATAAAAATAAGTAGAAAAATAAGAAAAGGAAATTGATGTCTCTTTTCTCTAGATTCACCATAGTTTTATCAAGCTTACACACCTCAATACAAATTTCCCTTCCATACAGAGGGATGATAAGAGTTTGTATATTTTTGTGGGGTTGATTTATGTTTTGAGATTTTGGAATTTTCTCCACAGTAGTAATTTTAGATTGTTCAAATTTCAAGTGTAAACCAAGACCAATTGTCAGGACAAAGGTCGAGAAAAGTAAGGAACAAAATAAGAAACAAAGATAGATGACTCTTTTCTCTAGCTTAACCCTGGTTTTATCAGGCATACACGCCTCAAGATAGATTTCCATTTTGTACAAGCCACTGATAAGAGTATGTAGATTTCTGTAGGGTTGATCTACGTTTTGAATTTCCAAATTTTCTCCATAGTAGTCATTTTAGATTGTCGATGTTTTGATTCTAAACCAAGACACCTCATTAGGAAAAAGGCTACTAATAATAATTAGAAGAATAAGAAATGGAGATCAACGACTCTTTCCTCTAGCTTAACCCTAGTTTTCACAAGCATACACTCCTAAAGACAAATTTCCCTTCCATGGAAGGAGCTCATAAGAGTTTATAGATTTATGTGCGGTTGATCTATGTTTTGAGATTTCAGAATTTTCTCCATGGTAGTCATTTTAGATTGTCAACATTTCAATTCTAAACCAAGACATGTTGTGACGAAAAATATTGAGAAAAATAAGTAGCAGAATAAGAAACAGAGATCGACAACTCCTTTCTCTAGATTAACCTTGGTTTTCTAAGGCATATGTACCTCAAGCTAGATTTCCCTTCCATAGAGGGAGATAATAAGAGTTTCTATATTTTTATGGGGTTGATCTATGTTTTGATATTTTAACATATTCTCCATAGTAGTCATTTTAGATTATTAACGTTTCGAGTCTAAACAAAAACCTATCACCAAGACAAAGGTCGAGAAAAAATGTAGCATAATAAGAAACATAGATAATATACTATTTATCTAGCCTAAAATTGTTTTTATCAAGCATACGCACCTCAAGGAATATTTCCCTTCTGTACAAGAAGATGAGAAGAGTTTGTATATTTCTATGGGGTTGATCTATTTTTGATATTTAAAAATTTTATGCACAGTAGTCATTTTTTATTGTTGATGTTTTGAGTCTAAACCAAGTCCTATCATCATGAGAAAGTTCGAGAAAAAGAAGCAGAAAAATAAGGAACAGAGGTCGACAAATATTTTCTCTAGCATAACCGTGATTTTCTCAAGCATACGCACCTCAAGCTAGATTTAACTTCCGTATAGGGACCTTATAAGAGTTTCTATATTTATGTGGGGTTGATCTATGTTTTGGGATTTCATAATTTTCTCCACGGTAGTCATTTTATATTGGCGAAGTTTTGATTCTAAACCATGATCCATCGTTAGAACCAAGGTAGAAAAAAATAAGCAGCACAATAAGAAATAGAGATCACCACCTTTTTTCTCTAACCTAACTCTAGTTATCTCAAGCATACAAACCTCGAGCTAGATGTCCCTTCCATATAGGGAGATGATAAGAGTTTGCAGATTTATGTGAAGTTGATCTATGTTTTTGGATTTCATAATTTTCTCCACAGTAGTCATTTTATATTGGCGAAGTTTTGATTCTAAACCACGATCCATCATTAGAACCAAGGTAGAAAAAAATAAGCAGCACAATAAGAAATAGAGATCATCACCTCTTTTCTCTACCCTAACTCTAGCTATCTCAAGCATACGAACCTCAAGCTAGATGTCCCTTCCATATAGGGAGATGATAAGAGTTTTTCAATTTCATTTTAGATTTTCATCGTTTTGAGTCTAAATTAAGACCCATCATCAAGAAAAAGGTCCATAAATATAACCACCATAAGAAGAAATGATTATCGATGGATATTTTCTCTAGCTTAAACTTGGTTTTCTCAAGAATACAATCCTCAAATATTTCCCTTTCATACATGGAACTGATAAGAGTTTGTAGATTTCTATGGGGTTGATCTATATTCTGAGATTTCATAATTTTTTCCATAGTAGTTGTTTTAGAATATCGATTTTTCGAGTCTAAACCAAGACCCATCATCAGCAATAAGGTGGATAAAAAGAAGCAGAAGAATAAGAAATGGAGATCGATGGCTCTTTTCTCTAGCTTAACTCCAGTTTTCTGAAGAAGACACAACTCAAGCCATATTTCCCTGTTGTAAAGGGAGATGATAGTAGTTTGTAGATTTCTGTGGGGTTGATCTATGTTTTTAGATTTTAGAATTTTCTCCACAATAGTCATTTTATATTGTCAACATTTCGATTGTAAACCATGACCCATCATTAGGAAAAAGGTCTAGAAAAAGAAACAACATAATAAGAAATGAAGATCGACAACTATTTTCTCCATCTTAACCCTTGTTTTCTCAAGGATACAGACCTCAAGCAAGATTTCCCTTCCTTACAGGGAGATGATAAGAGTTTGTAGATCTATGTGGGGTTGATATATGTTTTGATATTTCAGAATTTTCTCCACAGTAGTAATTTTATATTTTTGATGTTTCAAATCTAAATCAATACTCATCATCTAGACAAATCTCAAGAAAAATAAGTTGCAAAATAATAAATGGTGATCAATAACTCTTTTGTTCAGCTTAACAATCATTTTCTGAAACATACATCAATCAAGACAGATTTCCCTTTCCTCTAGGGAGATGATAAGATTTTGTAGATTTCTGTAGGATTGATTTATGTTTTGAAATTTCAGAATTTTCTCCATAGTAGTCATTTTATATTGACTATGTTCTGAGTCTAAACTAAGACCCATTGTTAGGACAAAGGTCGAGAAAAAGAAGCAGCAAAATAAGAAACTAGAATTGACGATTATTTTCTCTTTCTTAACCATGGTTTTCTCAAGCATACGCACCTTAAGCCAGATTTCCCTTCCATAGAGGGAGATGATAAGTGTTTATAGATTTATGTGGGGTTGACCTATGTTTTGATATTTTTGAACTTTCTCCACAGTAGTCATTTTAGATTGTTGATGCTTTGAGTCTAAAAAAACACCCATCTCCATGAAAAAGGTCGACAAAAAGAAGCATCAGAATAGGAAAAGGAGATCAAAGGACATTTTCTCTAGGTTAACCTTGGTTTTCTCAAGCATATGCATCTCAAGCCAAATTTACCTTCTGTACTATGAGATGATAAGAGTTTTTAGATTTAGGTGGGGTATATCTATACTTTGACATTTTGTAATTTTATCCAAAGTAGTCATTTTATATTGTCAACGATCCAATTCTAAACCAATACCCATCATTAGGAAAAAGGTTGATAAGAATAAGAAATTGACTAAGAAACAAAGATCGACGAGTATTTTCTCTTGATTAATGATAGTTTTCTCAAGCATACGTACCTGAAGCCTTATTTCCTTTTCGTACAGGTACCTGATAAGATTTTGTATATTTATGTGGGGTTGATCTATGTTTTTAGATTTTAGAATTTTCTCCACAGTAGTCATTTTATATTGTCGAAGTTTCAGGTCTAAACCAAGGCTGATCATTAGGACCAATATCGAGAAAAAGAAGCAACAAAATAAGAAATGGAGATCGGCACATTTTTTCTCTAGCTTAACCCTAGTTTTCTCAAGAATATGCAAATTAAGCCATATTACCCTTCCATACAGGGAGATGATAAGATTTTTTATATTTTTGTGGAGTTGATCTATGTTTTTATATTTCATAATTTTCTCCACGATAATCATTTTAGATTGTCGATGTTTCAAGTCTAAACCAATACCCATCATCAGGAAAAAGGTGGAGAAAAAATAAGCAGCAAAATAAGAAACGGAGATCAAAAACTCTTTTATCTAGCTGAACCCTGGTTTTCTCAAGCATACACATTTCAAGCCATATTTCCCTTCCATAAAGGGATCTGATAAGATTTTGTATGTTTATGTGGGGTTTATCTATGTTTTGAGATTTTGAAATTTTCTCCGTAGTAGTTATTTTATATATTTTACTTTCCAAGTCTAAACCAAGGCACATCGTTAGGACAAAGGTTTAGAAAAAGGAGCAACAAAATAAGAAACAGATATCAGCTACTATTTTCTCTTTCTTAACCCTGATTTTCTGAAGCATATGCACCTCAAGCCATATTTCCCTTTCGTACAATGAGTTGATAAGAGTTTGTATATTTTTGTGGGATTGATATAAGTTTTTAGATTTCATAATTTTCTCCACATTATTCATTGTATATTGTTGACATTCCGAGTCTAAACCAAGAATGATATTCAGTAAAAAGGTCAAGGAAATGAAGTAGTAGAATAAGAAATGGAGATCGACGACTCTTTTCTATAGCTTAAAACTAGTTTTCTCAAGCATACACACCTCAACCTAGATTTACCTTCCATATCGGGAGATGATAAGAGTTTGTAGATTTATGTGGGGTTGATATATGTTTTGATATTTCAAAATTTTCTCCACAGTATTTATTTTTGATTGTCGGCATTTTGAGTCTAAACCAAGACCCATCGTCAGGAAAAAAGTCGAGAAAAAGAAGCAGCAAAATGAGAAACAAAGATAGATAACTTTTTCCTCCAGTTTAACGATGGTTTTCTCAAGCATACACACCTCAAGCCATATTTCCCTTCTGTACAAGGAGTTGAAAATATTTGTAGAATTTTGTGGGGTTGATCTATATTTTGACCTTTCATAATTTTCTCCATAGTAATAATTTTATATTGTCAATGTTTCAAGTCTAAATGAAGTCCCATTATCGGGAAAAAGGTTGAGAAAAAGAAGAATACAAATAATTAACGGAGATCAAAATCTCTTTTCTCCATCTTAATCCTGGTTTTCTCAAGTATACACATCTCAAGCTAGCTTTCGCTTCCTTACAGGGGACTGATAAGAGTTTGTAGATTTTTATGGGGTTGATCTATGTTTTGAGATTTCAAAATTTTCTCAAAAGTATTAATTTTATATTGTCCATGTTTCGAGTCAAAACCAAGACCCATCGTTAGCAAAAAGGTTGAAAAAAATAAGCAGGAAAATAAGAAACAGAGATCGCTGACTGTTTTCTCTGGCTTAACCCTGGTTTTATCAAGCATACACTCCTTAAGTAGGATATCCCTTATGTACAAGGAGCTGAAAAGAGTTTTTAGATTTCTATGGGGTTGATCTATGTTTTGATATTTCATAATTTTCTCCACAATAGTCATTTTACATTGTCGATGTTTCAAGGCTAAATGAAGACCCATTTTTGGTGTTGGCTTGAGGAGTCTTGACCCAGGTTCGAAGTTTATGGATAAACCAACAAACCATCCAAGTACTAGCACTTTTGGCAATGATCTGCTTGCGTAGAGAAAAGTCTCACCTGAAGCAGTATGGGGGAACCACGTTTCGACACCCTAAGAGAGAATTTAATGAAGTGGTCCTCGAAAAAGCCCTAATTTACCTTCCAAAAGTGTGTGCAGTTAATCATAACATAATTACACATCTTTGCATAATTATTCATAGAATACATAGAAGTACTTGTCTTAGATAATAAATTAGAACCATATCTTCACCTAATTATTATAATCGGAAGTGCGCAGTAATAGAAACACAAAGATAAATCATAGAAATAGGGTTCTCTTCAGCACAGATAACTGATCAGAACCAAATCTTGATCTTACCTAGCATAAGTCAATATTCATGCATATACATATCAATTAGCTCTGTGCATTCATAAATAACAAAAAATATATTGCGATCTCATCAAGGCATAAATAGTAAGCATAAACAACAATTAGTCACATAACACAAAAAATTCTCCAAAACTATTACTTCTAATAGTCCTTCAGATCTGTCAATACATCAAATTTTCCTTCAAAAACCCTTACAATCCCTTTCGCACACATAGCCAATGGAGTCCGCACATAGCCAAGACTAGGTCTCTATGCACACAGCTAGCAAGATCCTTTTACCCAGCCCAAAAACCCTTAAAGACACATATATTATCCGAATATCAATATCACATATCACATCTATCACTACTTATCTTAGAAAAATTCTATCTATTTATAATATTTCTAACATACAGATACTATGGTCTCAAACCATGGTTTGATACACATAGTTAACATTTAAGATGAAATACATCCAAAATTGCGGCAAAAATACCTTTTCCTACCCCTTTGCAACGCACACATACAAACATACAAAAAGGAGCATTGAAACTTGTGCCTCAGGGGGGCTCTCTCCAATAGGCCCCAAAAACAAACATGTGACTCATCTCGAGTCACTGAGGCACTACGATTGTATCCTTGGTTTCATCCCAAAGTGCCTTGACATAAGTTTGGAGAGGGATTTGTTTCTCTCTTTTATGTCTTCGGTACCTCTGTTAGAGGGGTGACGACGAATGTCTATGGGCCCTTTCAAATGGCTTTGAAATCAGCTTTCTTAGAGGGTATGAGAACTATTCGGCCCTAGGTGGGGGACAAACACTAGATCTTAGGAGGAGATTTCAATATAATAAGGAATTTGGGGGAAAAAAATGGGGAGTCTAGAGCCTCAGTAGTATGAGTGATCTATTAAATGAATTTATTGAGTACTTGCATCTGGTGGATGTGAAAACCACCAGTAGCTTATTCACGTAGAAAAAAAATGTGCTGTATCATGGAATATATCCTCTCGGCTTGACAGGTTCTTAGTGTCCGAATCTATTTTGACCGGGGGGGTTAGATATTGGGGCCATACTCTTTCCAGTGGCAGGGTCATGTCACTGGCCAATATACCTAGACTAGCTTTGCATTGGGGAAAAGTTTAAAATTTCCTTCTAGATCGAGAGATTCTGGTTGTCTCACCCAGATTTCCATGACCTTATCAAGGAATGGTAGGGGGAATTCGAGACCCCCTCGGGGTCTAAAATGTATTTCCTACAATAGAAACTCAAGTACACTAAATACGTACATAAAAGAGGGGTTGAGGCCTCGATATATATAAGATAACAACCAATATCCCCTGCCTCGTAATGGTTGATAATAACTAGATGATAATGCATAGAATATAAATGACATAGGTGGAGGAAGCGGTGAAGGAAATGGAAGGAGGTAAAGCCCTGGGACTAGATGGATTCATGACCAACTTCTTTCAAAGCTGCTAAGATCTAGTGAAGGACGAACTGGTGGAAATTGTAGGAGACTCAAGGGAAATGGGTAGAATCTTGAAGGCCTTCAAATATGCCTTCCTCACCCTTATCCCAAAAGAGCAAGAATTGAATGAACCAGGTAAGTTTCAGCCGATAGCGTTATGTAATTTCATCTATAAAACTATTACAAAATTTACGGCTAATAGAATAAAACCCTTTCTCCCTAACCTCAATTCCTTGGAACAAGTGGGCTTTGTGGAAGGGAGACTGATTTTTTATGGAATCATCATGACCCATGAGGTGATCCATTCCCTGAAAACTTCTAGGAAACCGTCAATGATGAGAAGACTAGATCTGGAAAAATCAAGTTGAGCTGGAAATACATGAGGTGGATGTTAAAATCTTTTGGGTTCTACCTTGACTGGGTGAAATGGGTCCTAAAGCTCATGTATATAGCTTTCTTCTCCATTCTGGTAAATGGATCCCCTATGATACTTTCAAGACATCAAGGGGAATCAGGCAAGGTGACCCTCTTTCCCTGTTTCTTTTTATTTTGGTGGTGGAAGTGTTGGGGACTCGGAGAACGGTAACATAAAATCAAGTGGAAGGGAATATTAGAGGGCTAGGATTATAGGAGGGGGCACCCCATCATACACATAAAAAGTTGGTATATGACATGATGTTGATGGGGTAGGCAGCAGTACGAGAAGTGGGAGGAGTGAAAGAAATCCAGGAGATATTTAAAAGAGCTAGCGACTTGGAAGTAAAACATGGGAAATCTCAAACCTACTTCTTCAACACTCCTGCGATAACAAAAAGGAACATTATTAGAATATTGGGGTACTCAAAGGAATCCCTCCCCTCAAAATACTTTGGAGCCCCGTTGCTAAGATCCAAGGCAGGGTATAGTACCTCGACTAAAATCCTGGATAAGATGGCAACTAAGGTAGACAATTGGACGTATCAGGGATTAAACCTTCCCAACCTCCAAATTCTAGTGAAATTAGTGCTTCAGGCAATCCCAATGTACCTTTTCTTGTTCCTCGCGGCCCTAAAGTAGGTCATCGAGAAAATAAGGGCTATCTAAATAAACTTCCTCTGGGGTAGTACTGAGAACAAGTAGAAATGGATATTGGTTTAGTGGAAAACATTCTACCTCCCCAAGGAAATGGTTGGTCTATGGCTCAAAGACCCAGAAGTTAGTAATCAAGTACTGGGTTCGAAAATATGGTGGCGATGGATTTCAAAAAAGTCAAAACCATGGGAATACCTATAGAATAGTACATATGCTAGAGGATGGAATAGATAGAACCTGATTCTATTTAACGAGGAACCCCCTGGCTCAATAATATAGAGGGTGGCTAATTCCAATCGAAACATCATTAAAGAGCATCCATTTTAGGAGATAGGTGATGGAGGAAAGGTTGGTTTCTTCAGGGATGCTTGGAAAAAATTGCCGAACATCCAAGTGCTGATGGAAATGCCAAGCCTCCAAGAACAATTGCAAGAGGAAGGCCTTACCAGGGGAAACGATTTATAGGTCTTCGATGTTGAAGGAAACCCATACCACCAATGGAAGCAGGAGTATTGGTTCAAAGAACGTAGCCCAGGAGAAGAAACAAGAATGCAGGTACACGTTCTAGGAGAAAGAAAGATAAACAAAATTCAGCAGACATATAATATTATATGGGGTTACAATATAGCTGGGCAGTTCCATATAAAGGAAGCATCTAGAATAGTCGAGAAACACCAGATATCCCAAACCAAAAAGAAATGGAATAAAGTCTAGAAGTTATGAAAATTGCCTAAGATATCAACCTTCCTATGGCTGTTAACGAAAGAAAGAGTGTTGACAGGGGAGAACCCACAAAAGAGGGGGATGACAAGCCCATCAGTCTGCGTCCTATGCCTTTCGGCCACATAAACCATGAACCATCTATTTGAAGAATGTAGCTAGACCTTGAAAGTATGGAGGGAGGGATATAAGATCTTTAATTGGCCCAACCAGACCCCAAGAATACCAGTGAGCACTGTTATCACCTGAGAGGTGAACCCTTGTAAGAGTAACCTGTTAAATTAGATATGGGAAATCACCCTAGGCTTTCTGTTATGGGAAATCTAGAAGGAAAGAAATTATCATATATTTGAAGCCAAGAAGAAAATGGAAGTGGAAGTCTGGGCAGGCATCCAGGTTCATGTAAGAGAGACCCTCAGCCTTAGAATATGGGGACATGACAACATTAAGACCAACAAGGAGGAATTATGTATGCTACAGGCTTAGACATTCTTGCAATTGCGGCAGCATATCAAAAATGCTGGCACTTCACCTTGGGTATACCCAAGCTCAGAAACTTGGCAACTCCCTGCAGACCCGATTTTCAAGATGAATTTTGTGGGGCTTTTAAAGGCAACCCAGGGGCAACAGGGCATGGAGAGGTGATACAGGACATCATAGGGGAAATTCAAGAAATCTCGTGGGGTACTTGGGAGAGACCTCAAATAATGTAGCGGAGTTAGAAGGAACGTTGGCCTAAATGGAAATGGAAGATTCATCATAGGTGGCGCCCTTTGATAATCGAGGGAGATTCCAGAATTATTATTAGAATAGGCCATAGAATTATAAATTGATCCCAAGTGAGCAAGGTCACTAAGAACTGGAAAAGAGCTACCAGTCTGGAACGCTTGAGCTCCATCCTTTGGAGGCACTTGGAGGTCCAGTTCAATCATGTAAAGAGAAAATAAAACAGTCTCGTAGACCTGATAGCCAACCATCGGGTACAGCCAAGGGAGGAAATAAAATCAAGGAAGTGTGGGGTAATGAATGAACTCAAATTAAAAGCATGATGTGAGAGAATAACGAGAAAGGAGTAGGAACACAATGGATGCATGTGACTAAGGCCCTCGGGAGGCTAGAAAGGTACCATGCATGTTGGCCCACATGGAGATCAAGGATGTGTGAGGGGTAGCTAGAAGACAAAGTGGAGGTTGGAATGAAAAACAATGGAAGAATAAATGATGGGAGGATGGTGACAGCTAGGAGTCCTATACAAAACTGGAGAATGCAAGCGATGGAAATGAACTTGTTGGATCCTAAGGGAGGGAGGCACCAATGGTGGGCCAGTCGGCTTGAGTGTGGATATAATTATGACGGAAGGTGTAGGTATGAAGGCATGGCCAAGTGGGGAGCTTTGGATGGGATTATAAGCAACAGTAGGGGATGATGTAGCAGAACCATAATTCGGTGCAGCTTGTCAAATAGGTCAAAATTTATAGAGATTCTTGCTGTGGTGCAAGATGTAGTGGTGAAGTTGTACTAATTCTCTCTCCAGGATGGCAGGTCATCTAACTCAAGCCCATTGATGGGTAGAACATAGAACAAGCAGGGGGAAAAATATATTTCCAAAGGCGAGGAAGGGTGGTGAAATAGGTCTCACATGGAGCCTGGGGACAAGAGGTTGGATTTGGAGGTGCTTTTCCTCACTAAGAATGGCGAGGTCGATGCTTTATCCATCTCCAGTCTATAGCCGGACCTGGTCAGGGTCCTGCAATGGGAGTATGGGCAGCGGGTAGAGCTGCAACTAGTTTGGGTTACACTGATTATCTTAGGCTGCCTGATTTGTGAAAGAAGGCGAATTGGCCAAGGTGTGAGGGAGAACCTCTACAACACTAGGGAATGACTTGACAACAACATTGGTAAGATTTAGAACACTCTGATGATCAAGGGGTATCTGGACATTCTATGACCAAACTGTGTGCCTTAGCCTTCCTCTCCTGGGGATGGAGAAGAGGACGGTGTTGTAACTATGAAAGTGTCGAATAGCGTTGGGGGAGAGAACTAGAATAGAGCTTTTCCAAGTGAAGTTTTGTTATGTTAAACTTCTGGTGGGCCTCCAGCCCTATACTATTCAAAGTTCAACTTCTTACTAGATTTAGTTGGTTAAATGTTGAAACTCTAGCCCTTTTATCTATTTTACGGGTCATTAGAATGGATACCCCTGCAGGTTTGCGTGTTGGGCGAAGAATTTTTGAAAATATTGAACTTCAGAGAAGTTTTGACAATATTGAACTTAGGGTCTAGTTTCTGGCTTATCGACAGATGAATGACTATAAATATTTAACTAGTTAATAGGAGTCCCATACTTGCTAATAAAAAAGAAATTTTGGAGAGGGAGCACTAACTCCAAGGTCTTTGTTACTGCACCTTGCACCTACTGAACCATATTATCGGTCGTGGGCCCTTTAGTGGCCATATCCACACCACGCTGGGTCTGATGAATGACCTTGAGTGTCTTGTCCAGCGTTTGTGAAATTTTCAGTGCTTCCTTTGGCCATGGTTGCATGCATTCTGTGAGCACCTGTTCTTTTCAGAGAAACTCTCCAATTTCTCCTTGGATTCTGCGGCCTTCTTGTAGACGAGCAAGTCTCTGTTGAACCACCAATTTGGGTGATACTATGCATATCTATTCTAATTGTTGTTCCTTGGTGGTGAGTGTGTCACGTAACTACTATACCACTGGATCATTCTGGATAGAGGCACAAATGTCCATGGCCTCAGCTAGAAACTAGTCAGACTGAGTGACTACGACGTTGATAATTTCTTGGGCCTACTTATTCTCTTCCGCTCTATTGGTGCAAACCTTGGGCGATGCCTCCAACTAAATCTTGGTTTGGAGATTCATGATTTGCTTCTCATATTTTTCTCGAATTGTGTGAGCTTCAGTGGGTACAACCTTGATTGCAGCAACTAGTCTGTCCAACTTCTCTATAGGTGCAGCGGTGGCCGCGACCGCTGGAATATCCTGGTAGAATTGGTTGATCTTGGCTTCCAGCGCAATGTGTTGGGCCTCTTCTTCTTGGTATGTTTTTGTTTCCTGTCGTTGTTTCTCATGTTCTTGGGCAACTTGCCTATGTGCATCCTAGGTCTGTGTCTGTGTGGATGCTTCTCGATACTGTAGCTCATCAACAATCACTGAGTGTAGAAGATGAAGCTTTCCTATAGGAAACACAAAAAGATTAATATGAACATCACCTGTGCCAGTAAACTACATGTGCTAGCTCACATCCACTTAAAATGCTGGAAAGTGGATATATATGAATCGTCCGTCCCAGGATTGTGGTAATGGTATATCCAAAGGTTGTGCACTGCTAAATGGTGTACTAGTCCAGATCACTTAAATCACGCTCACTTGGATCTGGCTTGCTTGCATTTTTAACTCTTGTAGGCCAACCTGGACAACCTTCAATGCAGATTTATATTGGACCTCCATGTCCATCTGGCGATCCTCTTGTGCAATGGTCAAAGTATTTGAGATCTCATTCAAATCATCCTTTACCACTGTCAGGAGCTCCTGTCATGTTTGCGTTCGACCCTTCTAATTTTTCCTTAGCCCAACCTTGGTTTGCGCACCGTGATTTGTGCCTTCAAATGTGGCTGCTTCAGTTTCATTGGGTGCAAATCCATTATTTTCTGGCATAGTGGTGTCAATTTTTTCACCTGTTGTCATTAGGGTAGGCTCCTTATCACAAAGCTTGTTTTCACAGTGAACAGTACTATCTTAGTAGGCTTCTCAGTGGTCTTCTTTGTGGATTTACCTATTGGGGTGTGCGGCTGTGTTGGTGGAGTCAACCACGTTGACGGTCAGTCTGCTGTGACTATGATCAAATCATATTTAGTCACCAAGGCCACTTGTACCAGACACCCTAAACAACACCCTTCTCGTGGATGTGGATATTATGGAATGTAGCCTTAAAGTTGGCTACCATCTTGTACTTCTCATAAAGGGTCAGAAATAAGCATAGATTTGGTTGTACTGCCTGGTATAATCTTGCATCATATAGGACCCAAAAGATCATATTTTATTTTTCTCAGATAGGGTAGGAAGAGTGTTAGAGGGTCACGTAGCGCGCAACATCGCACATTGGTTCTGCAAGTTCTCGAAACTAGGATTATTCGGGGGTATTCCACCAAATCAGTGCGGTTAAAAATAAGAGCCAAGGCTACTGAAAGTGCTTTCCCTCCTCCTGCACTATGTGTATGATTTTAAGGAATTATTTCTAGAGATATGCCCACCAATTGTAGATGATGCCTTTTTCTCATCTCCCAGCAAGCTCAATCACATTCGTAGCACATCCTTTGGCCTACACTTGTGCATCAATTTTCAAGCCAAGATTACCATGCTAAAATGAACTATCGGGTCCGTTAGAGTCAAATTTTCAGTGATAAAAAATAGCTCTTTTGAGAGTTTTCTATTAGGTCATTCATCATTTTTTTTGTTTTTTAGTTAGTCTTCAGAAATAAATTTGATCCCTGAGCAATTCTCATCAATATATGCTACTCCTTCACACTTTTTCATCTCCATTTAGAGGTCTAAAGTCATGTCATTTCATCCAATATAGGACAAAGTTAGGGTCAAAACTGCCATGAAAATTCTTTAGTTTTTCATTTTAAAAAGGCAGTCAAATTCCATTTCATTCATATAGGTCTTGTGGAAGGACCTAGCCTATTTTATAGCTCAAAAATAAATTCTGTGTCATGGGAAATTCTATGTTTCATTGCTATATTTGGAAAATAAATGAAAACTTTTCTAAGAAGTATATTTTTTGAAATCATACTATATTAAAGATTATTCTTTAATATTTCGAAGATAATTATTTTAACCATAGGTGTTAAATACTATGAGTTATATTTGTTGCCATCATACTCCACTATCAAATCATTCTCCATTGCGATTATGACACGTTGCACTCATTCATTCACCTACCTTTCATCTCACATTTATTCTGTCATACCCCTATCCCACCAATTAAATCACCCCTGATTTATGTTAAAACTCCACCACTTCATTGATCATCCATCGCATCATCGTTTCATCCAACATCCTGTGTCAGACTTCAGCCCCCTCATCATGCTAGAGTTAATGTCTTGGGGGGGGGGGGGGGTTCGAAATAAGTAGTATTGTATAATGCCTCTCTTGCTATGTGTCAGGCCTATGCGATTTCACACCCCCCAAATGAAACTACTTCCTGCTCCAGCACCCCTTCGAAATCCTTCTTACCGCTAATATTAAAACCGTTATTTCACCCACCTATCATGTCATGTCGACATGTATTAGCCTGTCCAATCCATTTAATTACCATGTTCTCCTGACCATTAGCCAATTAATTTAAAGGCTAATCATTAGGCAACAAAAACACTCCTATTTTCAAATGAGAAACTAGCTTAATTGCCTAAAATTTCACCATTGCATGCCCGTTCAAAATTTTACCTAGCCTTTTCAATATATTTTCCACAGGTTTTCAAGCTTTCAGCCATTACCAGGGTTTCAAAGATCATAAATTATTAGCGTTTGAAGCTTCACCTTGCAGCTATTGTTTCTTTAGTTGCAGAGCTCATCTAAAGTCTCGGCCTATGTTTCCATACAAAGAATCCCTGCTTTCTGCCATTCAAATCACATAACTTCTACTTTCCACCATTATCATAGACTCAACCATGCCTCCCAAAAACAAAGGACCCGAGCAACCAATAAGTCTACTATTACATCCTTCTGTTGATTTTCGCCATATTCTCTCAGTAGACAAAGATTACAAGATACATGAAACCTTAACTGATATTGAGCTTTTTGATTTATATTGCTAGTTAGATGATAAGTTATTGGATAAATTTGATGACATAGGACTGTGGGACTCTAATCTCCCTCATTTCATCTTTCCTCATACCCATAGTTGCCCATAATTTGTTAGGATATGTCAGGCCTGGTATTTGCCATACTAGAGAGCTATCATAGCTCCTACAAGAGAAGTTTTAATGACCATTGATGCCCAAAAAATTGAACAAATAATGGAAGCCCCAAAAACAGAAGATGCTACACCATTTTCCAGAGAAGCCTTGATATAAATTTATCAAAAAATAGAATTTGGAAAGAGAGCTCAAAATATTGAGCTTTTCATGAATGAAAATGACCCATGACCTAAGAAAAACCCTCCATATCTAGTATCCATATTCTCTGAAATAACCAGAAAAATATTTATCATCGTTTCCTACCTTCTTGGTTATTATTAAGACCAATGTGTAGATGAAGCCATCATAGGGTTTCTGTGCATATTCTCCACTGATTCCAAAACCTCCATCATTTTCAATTTCAGTTAGTTTATTGCAGATGTTATTCATGATCAGTTTGTGAACATCACAACTGAAGAGGCTTTTAGTTATGCCTCTTTGTTAGTATATTTATTTTTGTACTCTAAGGGGGAAAAATTAATTTTTTCTCTACATAAACTAGATGAATAAGGCCACCAAAAATCAATTATTTTCTGGACTTCATTAGTCATAAAGGAATATAAAGAGTATTCCTGTAAACATTTTGTGGAATGTTTTCTTCAACCAACATTAAATTTGTTGAACATCACTCTAGAGCCAAGAATTAGTGAGGAAATTGGGAAGGTATTGCAATTATCATATCAAGCCAGGATAGGGGATTGGTATCTTTACCAAAACTATACAGATCTCAGACTCTATGAGTGTGAAATTCCCCCTTATAAGTTGCCCAAATTCCTCCCCATGATTATTTTGCACTAGAATATATCATAAAAATGATCAATGCAGATGAAGTGCATTTTGTCTCTGCTAAGATGAAGTGACAGTTTAAAATCAAAACATAGATAGGTCCTTTTATTTGCACTAGAAGAGCATTAGGGGAAGAGGCAGATAAATTGTTGAACGAAATGAAATTTAGCCCAAGCTTCCCTTGGTCTTATGATCCAGTTGGTGTCATCTCTAAATTAAGGGTGGAAAATAAATCAACAACATACTTTCATACACCTCGACCAGAGATTGAAAAATGCATGAATCAACTTGAATGGAAAGAAGACACACTATAGGGGGAAAAGGAGCAGAAATTATCTATATCAATATTGCAGACTCCAGTTGCACAAGAAAGAGCATAAAAGAGATTTAGAGAAGGTTTTTCATCTCCAATGATTGATTCATCAAGCAAAGAATTCGAGATTCACTACAGGAAGAAGACAAAGTTAAATCTAAAGACCAATCCCAACAAAAAGTCAAAAAAATAAATGATCATTATCACTGAAGAGAACCCTCCCTCTACATAGATAGTTGATAAAGGTACTATTGCTACTCCTACTACTTCTATTGTTTCTAAAGAGAAGCAAATAGTAGTTCCTAAAGATCAGCAAACATCATCTTCTCAAGATCAACATAAATCCATGAAGATTATAATAATTGTTATAGGGGAGAAAGAAAAGAGGATATTCTCTTTGATACTTTAAAATAGATGAAGTTAAAGAATGAAATGTTGAAGACAAGTACCTACAATCAGTTTCGGAAACACACCCCTAGTTCGCAAAGTAGGTTAATTTCAGCCTTTGATTTTGAAAAGGGAAAAATGCATTTTGCATTCCGTCAAAGCACAGATATCACAGCCAAAGTCAGGAAACCTTTTATTTTGACATAAAAGAAATTCATCCAATAAAAAAAATGGAGCTTTATAAGCAAACAGGTGAGATGATTTCATCAACTCTCACTAATACTGCTTTAACTAACCCCTTTAGAAGCAGTGGCACTAGCAACTATTTTAATAACTCAAACTTCTAAAGCTAGCACTATAGATGGAGCTGAACAAATTACTAATGTAGTTCAAAACATGTCCATTTAAGAAGAGGAGATTAAAAAGTTGTAGGATGAGGTAAAATTATTGCAATTACAAATGACTAATGTTGATAGCTCCCATTCAGCTCAAGCACAGAGGGCTAAAAAGTTTATTGAAAGATTGCAGAAAGAATAGAAGGAGTCCTCCATTGGTAATACTTTGGGCCAGGTGAAAGAGATCATATGGGCAGACATCACAGAGTCCATCACTGAGATTTGGCAAAGAATACAAATCATCTTTGAGCAAAAAGAATTGATCCAAAAGGAAAATGAGACCATAACAAAAATCAAAGAACATAAGGGAGATAAGCCTACTACAATAAAGAGTATCATTAAATTTATTCTTTCAAAGAACATATATGAGTTAGATGAATTGGGTATTGAGGATAGAACAGAAGCCATTTTGGAAGTGAAGAGAGTGTTGAAAAAGAAGAATTGATTCTTCAACTAGAAGAAAAACGTCATAGTATGGAGGTTACACTTTAGAGATTCTTTGGCAAGATAGAATCTCTAACGTAGAAAGGGTTTCCTTCACTCTCTGTAATTAATGATAAACTGATGACTAGTGCTGATTATGGAAATAATTATAGGAAATATCCAAGGATACTGCTATTTTTGCAAATATTAAAGGCACATTAACAGGAAAAGCATTGTTGGGAGCAATAATAAATGATATTTATATTCAATATGAAATTAATTATGTCTTTGCTGTGAACCAAATTTTGAAAAATACACTGAGGTAGATGAAATTTACTGCAGGGTAGTTAAATTAACTATCCCTGATGAAGAGCGCTGGGAAAATTTATGTGAATTTCAGGAGTAATTGATAAAAGTGGAAAAGTCAATTTTGACAGATCAACAATCAACAAATGGAAAACATAGCCTGTGATTGTATTCTTCAGAAACTGTTTTTAGTTACAGTCAATGAAATCACAACAATTCAATTTATTTCCCATTATGCAGTTAGAGTTATTTAGCTAATAAAGTTTTATCAAGTGGATAGCCTTTAATGTAACAGTTGTATTTCATTTTTTTTATATATAATTCGTTGTATGAAGTATTTTTGTTGGATAATCAAGTTCTAAAAACTTCGGGTCACTATTTTTGGACCTGCTATTAATGAAAATCAAGGCGTTTGTAGCAATTGTGTGAGATTCATGTGGTATTTTATTAAGCATTGTTCCTTTCTCTGTTAATTCTTTTCCATTCCATTTTCTATGTAAAATCTTATTCAGTTTATAAGCATAAATTAGTCAAATAATTTGTTTATTAATATTTCTACAATGTGTCTTTCTTCTAATGAATGAATTCATGTGACAATTCTCATTCATGCTTCTCCCTTTTCTACCACTATACATCAATGACAAATTAAATGTTCTTAAATAAATTTCTTGTCTTTCCTTACTCAATTTTCTGCAGTATAGTATTTGAAATCAGTTTTAGCTCTCACTGATTATAAATTTATCTAGCAAACAAAACATTAAACATATTCTAAAAATAATTAATATATATCCACCCTAAAATTTGGTACTGAGCCCTAAAATTGAATAATTAAAAAGTGACACAGAGATATCCCTCTCTCGTTAGGTTGTTCCAGCTTCCTAACTAAAATTTGGTTTGTGGTTACCTTTCTTCACTCCTAATTTCAGCCTAGGAAGTTTGGCAGAGTGATAACATTTTTGGTGTCATTTCTGGGGAATGTTAAATATCCCCTGGGAAATATTTTCTAAACAGGCTGAAGTAAAAAACTGAGCCAAAATATATAATTTTTATCTTAAATTTGCTCCTAAAAGATATACCAAGTCAAACCCTTACCTTAATCCATCACCTGTGGTTTATAATCCTAAAATTATTAGGAGAAAAAAGAAGACTAATTCTGGATAGTCTGGAAGAGTTTTTCCTCCATTAATTAAATCAAATTCCTTGCCTAAGAGGTTTCTCTTAGAAGATTTGGACTTTTCTATATCACCTGAAAAATCTTTAATTATAACCAATTCTAAAACTTTTCTCTTAGAAGCTACTTTTTCCTTATGATTTTCATTCTTTTTCACCATTCTCTGAAGCCTTTGAGTTTGAAACTGATATTGAAGTTTGGTCTAATTTCCATAAACTTAAGGGTTGATTTGAAAAGTTCCAAGAAACATCTGAAAAAACCTATTTTCAATATCAACAACAAGCTTTTGGTACTTATTTTACCTCACCATCTCATACATCCACATCATATGTTCCTCCTTTCATTCCATCCTTACCTTTGCAAACTTTTATTCAATCCACACCACAATTCACACCTCCACCACCTCCTCCAGTAATCATGGCCATATTTGCTCCACTGATTTTACCAGGACAACTTACTGCTTTACCTCAAAATTATATTCATAGGTTTCCTTTATTTGATGGAACATAAGAAATTACAGCCTATCATCATGTGGCTAAAGTAACTGATGTTATAGATCTTGCAAAAGTAGACAATGAGGATTCTAAAATTCTTGTTATTTCTAAAATATTTTCTGGAGAATTAAATAAGTGGTTTCACTCTCTTGGAGCTAGTAAAGTTGGTACATAACAACAAATAATTGATTTATTAATGGAAAATTTGGAAGAGAAGAAAAATCCATTACAAATCCTAGCTGAATATAATGCATTGAAAAGGAATATAAATGAATCTGTCCAAGAATTCACAGCTAGATCTAACAAGATATATCATTCAATTTGTTATAATATCAAGCCTCCCTCAGGTCTTTCTTTACTCCATTACCTTGATGTTTTTGACCTTGATATGGCCTATCAATTGAGGGAGAGAAACCTAACAACTTTGGAGGAAATGCAAGGAAATGTAGTAAGTGTAGAGGAAAATTTTATTATTAAAAGGTCCAAGGTCAAAACAGATAAAAGAGTCACAATAAAGGAAGAAACATCCACTTCATCAAAAGGAAAATTTGATAATTTGATTAGAGCAAGGGGAAAAACGATGGATAAGATGTCTAGTGCTGATAGACAAGCTGAAAATTATGTATCAAAAGACCAACGATATGCCATGTCAAATGAAGATTTAATGTGTACTGAATATTATCAAAGAGGTTATCGAAATTCCCTCACACAAGTTCAAATATTGTATGGTTTGAGGGGAAGAAATGTTCCCATAGTTGCTAATCAAAAGAAACAAAGCTCGCAAACTAATACTCCACAAAAAGAAGTTGTTGCACCAAACAGAAGAAAAAAGAAAGTACTTGATTATTCTACTTCGCCTAATGTTAATGAAGCATCCACCATCAATCAAATAAAATATCAAGAAGTTTAATAAGGAGGGTAGAAGAAATATTCTTCATCCAAAGAACTACCTGAAAGGGAGGACACGACCAAAAGAGGTAGGAAAACATGCTACTCATTTTTCTCATTTTTTAACTGACATAATGAATAATGATCTGTATAAGTTTCAAGTTAATGATTTTCTTAGATTTGATCAAACATATGATATGGTTAACTCAAGTGATGATCATCCCAAGCTTCTTTTTGGTCATGTTGTTGATGGAAAAAAAAAATATAGTGAAGTTCCTCCCTTTTATTTGAGTCTTAAGATCCATGACTTTATTATTCACAATAAAATGCTTGATTATGGAGAATCTCATAACCTCATGCCTAAATCCACTATGGAAAAGCTAGGACTTTACATCAAAAGACCTTACCATGAACTATATTCATTTCATTCAGGGAGAGTGAAATTTCTTGCTCTTATCAAAGATTTAGTGGTCTCATTGGAACAAATTCGAGCCAAGAATGTCCTTATGGATGTTGTTTTCGCTGATATTCCACCTTGGTATGGAATGCTACTTTCTAGATCATGGGGAGAAAATCTTAGAGGAACTCTGCAGCTTGACTTTTCATATGCAACAATTCCTATTTTTTGACAATTCAGGAAACTTTACAAAGAAAGTAAGATAAAGTATATGATCAGTACAAGAGAAAAGCCTAACAATCATCCCATCCATGATGTACATACGGATTTAGAGTATTTTATTTTATTTAATGATGAATGTTCACCATCTTCAGACTTATTGATTGAATAAAAAAAAAAAAAAAATCTGTTTTAGAATTGGAAAAAAATAAATTTTGTAAATTAGTGCCAAAATTTTTGGAAATTAAGGTATCTTATCAAGAATAAAATAAGAAAATAGTAGAAAGAACAAAGATTTTGAATACAATAGTGCTATCTCAAACATAAATTAAAAATCAACCATCTAATTTACACCTTCCAAATGAAGAAAATAGTCTTTGGAATATGGATTTTGATGGATCAATGGGTAAAGAAGGTGCTGGTATTGGAATTTTGATTCACATCCCTATCAATCAATAATTGGATATCCCTCCAAATGTTATAATTTATTCCTACAAAGTAGAATTTCACTGCACAAATAATGAAGTTGAATAAGAAGCCGTAGTTGATTGTCTAAAATTTTTGAAAAAGCTTTGTGCAAAGAAAATTTCTATATATGGCGACTCCGAGTTAGTTATCAAGAAATTTAAATGAGAGTACCAAGCCAAACATCCCAAAATGAGAGCTTACAGAAATGCAATCCTAGATATCCTAAAAACATTTCCAGAATATACTGTGTCATTAATTCCTAGAAACACGAGTGTTATTGTTGATTCTTTGGCCACATCTGCTAGTATGTTCAAAATTCCTCTGTATCCGAAAAAAAAAATGAAAAAAATGTCAAACATTACCCTGATGTACCTAACAATGTTAATTATTAGAAAGTGTTTCAAAATGATGATAAAATCAATAACTTCTTACAGATAGAAGAATAATTCATAAATTCCCAAATATATGACCAAGAAATTCATGGTACACATATGCAAGTACTACATGTTAAGGATAGTTCTATTCCAATAGGTTTAGTACCCTTGGAAGAACTTTCTGACCAAGATGATGCTGCAAGGAAGCCTTCTATGTCACTATTGTGGAGGTAAATCCCCTCTGCGGATAGAGGCGATCCCTACTAGCCCAGACCGGGTCTAGCAACAATCAATCACACTATAGCGCAGGTTCCTAATTGAAAATAAACCAACTAGCGATGAAGGCTTACCTGGAATCCAACACAGTCGTTGTAGAAGAGGTGGTGCTCCCGTTCCTCAGCTCTGGCAGATCATGATCCCCACGATCTCCGTGATGGGACACATGCACATGCGAGAAACAAAACAAACGCAAGCATAAAATCCAGTAGATGCAACTCTATGTCAGTCAGAAAGGACATAACTCATCATTATAAACAACAACAGGAGTGGAACCATAACCAATAGTCGTTCATTAATAATCAATCAAAGGAAAATTACAACCATAGTTCTAACGCTGAATTATCCTTCGCAGGGGTCGCCAACAGAACACGTCTCGAAAAGCCTGTAAAGGATGGGACAAACTTCTCTCTTCGGATCTTGATGATAGTCTCCTTGCTTGAAATTGGCCTTAAGGGAATTATGGAGGCTCTTGCAGCATAAGGCTCTTGGAAATTTGGGAACTTGAAGACTAGCTTGCCATGGAGATGGGTAAGATTTTATAGATGGAGGAAGAGGAGTTGGGATCCCTATAATCATGGGATTGGCCCTATCATCAAGGAAGCTTCCATGAGAGGTGGCAAACCACTTCCTCTCTATGGAAATCCGTAGCCAAACCTCCCAACTTCAAGATAGATATTAGTTCATGGATCAGTTAGGACGAAACTTCCGCCATTTATTTTTATAAAACACCTCTCAAATTGGCTGGCGCGAGTGCGACTCTGGGACAGAGCGCCAACTGGCACGGCCTCTTTGAAGTATTTTCCCCATTGGTGCGGGTACTGAACTGCCTACTCACGCCAATGCTAAAAGGGCCATTTTTAGGGTTTTTCACAAGGAGATGTCTTCAGGGAAATGAAAGCTCTTGTTCAAAGGGATGTCATGAAAGTGGTTTCAAGCCATGTCACTGCTCACAGGTCACAAAATGAGCCCTCCAATGTGCAAGACGGGGATTACAGGGACGATGAAAAATTACTGTGTAACAGTCACCAACATAGGTGGGAGTGGAAGATTTAAATCTTTGCACTTTAGAGAAGCCAAAGATGGTGAGGATTTCTAAATCCCTGAGTCCAGAAATTAAAGCTAAGTATGCAGTACTTATGTCTCAATTTTCAAATATTTTTTCTTGGGAATATTCATATTTTAAGGTCTAAGATAAAAGTATTATTTAGCATACTATACCTTTGAAGCCATATCAAAAACCATTTCGCCAGAAGCTGAGAAGGATGAATCCTAAATTGTTGCCTTCCTTCTAGAATGAAGTTAACAGATTATTCACTGCTGGAATAATATTTCCTATTAGATTTTCTGACTGGATGTCTAATCTAGTACATGTGAGAAAGAAGATAAGAGAAATAATATTGTGCATTGATTTTATAAATCTGAACAAAGTATCCTTAAAAGACAATTATCCACTACAAAAAAATGGATCATAATCTACAACAGGTAGTTGGATCATCTAGACTTTCATTGTTAGAAGGATATTCAGGATGCAGTCAGGTTTTTTTCCAACCATATTATCAAGAAAAGACAGCTTTCCATACACCTTGGGGTACTTTCATGTATGCCAATATGCCTTATGGTTTGAAGAATGCAGGGGAAACTTTGCAAATAGAAATGGACATTACATTTTCCAGTGAAAAAGATTTGTTTTTAGTTATTTACCTTGATGATATCATTTTTTTCTCAAAAATAGATGAAAAATATTTGCAACATCTTAAAATAGTCTTTGAAAAGTGCAGAAAGCTTGGAATTTCATTAAATCGAAAGAAAAGTCTCTTTGCTATGGGAGAAGGTAAGTTGTTGGGAGATATTATATCTAAATATGGCATAAGACTAGACCCTTCAAGGATTGAAGCAATTCTGAATTTAGATTACCCAAGGAGTAAAAAGGAGATTCAATCTTTCAATGGTAAAATCAATTTTCTGAGAATATTTATTCGCAATCTTGTTGAACATTTGAGGTAACTTACTGATATGTTTAAGAAAGATATTGAAGTGAAATGGTGTGAATAAATAAAGAATTAATTTAATCAAGTCAAGTTAGCTCTATCTCATGATCCTATCCTTATTAGTCCATACTACACACTTGATTTCATTATTTTTTCATTTTCTTCAAAGCATACACTTGCAACTATTTTAATGCAGAAGAAAAATCAAAATACGGAATAGCCTATTACTTTCTTCGGTAGAACAATAAGAGATGCTTTTTTTAAGTATAATATCATTGAGAAAGAAGCTCTAACTTTAGTCAAAGCACTGAAGGATTTCATATTGTATATTTTACATTCTCATGTCATTGCTTATGTGCCAAATGCTATTGTTAAAGAGGTACTCACACAAAATGATCCAGAAGGTTGTAGAGGAAAATGGGCTGCAGCCTTGCTAGAGTATGATTTGGAAGTTAAGCCCACAAAATTGATTAAAGGACAAGGCTTAACAAAGATGATGGAAAATTCTAATATTCATGCCTTAGACATAAATTTCATCGCTACAATGTCTCATGAACAAATTGCTGAAACATTATCTGAGATAGCTGAGATATTTTTTTTATCTCCTTGGTATGTTGATATTGTATATAGCTTGCAACCCCTGAGTCCTCCTCATGGTATGTAAAGCAGTAAAGCAAGATCATTGAAGTTAAGAGCACTGAAATACTGCATTCTTAATGGTCTTTTATATTGGAAAGTTCGTGGAGAGATATTGCTAAATTGTTTAGTTGAAGGTGAAGTTGACAAAGTTATGACAGATTTGCATAAGGGTGAATGTGGAGGTCATCTTTATTGGAGAACCACAACAAATAAGATTTTGAGAGCTGGTTTCTACAGACCCACCTTGTTTTCTAATGTTTATAGATCAATTAATAACAGTCACGAAGGTCAAATATTTCAAGAAAAAGGAAACTTTTACCCTTTCCTCTAAAACCATTTGACGTCCAAATATCATTCCAACAATGGGGACTTGATTTTATTGGTTAAATTCATCCTCCATCTTCAGCTCAACGCAAATTTATTCTCACTGCTACATATTATTTTACTAAATAGAATGAGGCTACTCCCACTAGGTAAGAAACTGATTTAGTTATCATTCAGTTTATGGAAAATAACGTTTTGTCAAGATTTGGTTGTCCATAAAAGATTATCATTGATAACGTAGCTGCTTTCAAGTAAAAAAATATGATTGATTTATGTGACAAATATCACATCAAACTTGGTCATTCTACTGCATTTTTTCCTCAGGAAAATGGGCTTGCAGAATCATCTAGCAAATATTTGGTGAATATTATCAAGAATATGTTGCAGAAAAACAAAAGAAATTGGCACAAGAAACTTACAAATTCTCTGTGGGCTGATAGAGTGTGTTAGGTCCCTATTGTTAGGGTCCCGTGATTTGGCAGATTGGCAAGCCAAATGATAGGGTAACATCAAACCAACTTTGGAGCCCAAGGACCTAGCCTTCCTGGACTCAGAGAGGGCTCTCTCTATTATGCAAGGGATGCAGATTTGTTTGCTTCTTATGTATTTTATTTTAGGCTAGTTGTTAAGTGTACTTTTAGTTTTTTTTAGGTTTTTTGAGGGAAGAACTGATCAAGGGTAGATAGATAAAAATATTTTCAGATCAACTGGGCTATGGGGTCGATGACGTCGAGACTGCCTCAAAGCGGTGGATAAGGTATTTTGCAGGGCTGATTTGGTCGAGGTAAAATGGATTCTTTTAGGTGGAATGAAATGGTATGGACACTAAATTTGTGAAAGGACAAAGAGGTTTAATGCATAAATATTTTTACAACATACATCCATGTGGTATGGTTAACCATTAATCATGATAAATGAAACTTCAAACTGATAGATGCATACAATAAAAATGCAGGCGATACATAGAAGTATAAGACCCTCTAACTTTGGTAAAATCGCCTTCAGACTTTGGGGAAAACAAACAAGAGAAAAAAATAACTCAATCTACGAAGAGGGAACTCCTAGACATCGTATTTTGAGCTATCGAGAACTTTGAACTAAGATTGCAGAGCATAGGAAAAGGGCAAGATCGACACAAGACCTCTTTGGTTCAACTAGGAAAATCAGACATTCAAAGAAAGGTTTCAGTGATGGGGTTTTGGATAGCTATCAGTAAGCAGGGCATACCTTGAATCACACTAGATATCATACGTAACAACCATTAATGAAATTAAAAAATAAGTTCTTAGGGTATCAACGAGCAATTAAGAATTCTTTGACATAACTAATAAAGAAGAGAAACATAGAAGCTGTAATGAAATCAGGAAACTTCAGGTGCCTCCATGGGCATGTCTCGAATCTATTCTTTATTGACCTACAACAAGCAAGAAACATGGAAACATATATGATAAACAAAAAGAAAACATAAATATAGGAACACTATACCATTTTAACAAGCCAAGGAATCCAACAAACAATCCTCTTCCACCATTCAAGACAAACAAGAAATCATCCACATCATGAGACAAAGTGTTTCTTCAAAGCTTGTAATATCATTTATTGCTCTATATCATCAAGTTCAGCCTCTTGATACAATGAAATATCTTGGAATATATAGGCTAAAGATAAATAAACTATCCAAGAGTAACTAGAAGGCCATTGGCCTATTACAAATATCTGATTTTGTCCTTGAGGCTTTGCAAAGCCCAAGGCACAAAATATCTTTAAAAATATCTTAAAATGATAAAAAAGGAAATAAAATTGACTTTTCCTAACTGAAAATGGCCAAAAAAGGCTTAACGCACATTTGGATAAGCCACTTCCGAAAACTGCCTTCTTTGCCAAAATGCTACAGGAACGTGGCAGCAGAAAATTCCCTGTCTTGTAGACCACTTTTGAGGGACCTCCCGATGTCGAAACAAGGCTCGTGATGGCTCGTTAGAAAGCCCTAGATGCTTAGTTTATGGACCTATTTTAATTTTCCCAAAGGGATCCCTAGAAGTATGTCAAAAACTGAATTGAGTGGAAAAAACAAAAAAATAGCCCTTGCTGATATGTGAGGCAGAAAGTCAAAAAATCACTGTTTTTCACCTCTTTGGGGGACCAAAAAACGTCCTTTGGATATGAAAATTTGTGAGTAGCTGCCCCTAAACTTATTCCATCCAAAAAAATGGCTTTCATGAGCTTAGGATGCTCCTATCACCCATGGAAGTGCCTTTAAAAATGTGCAATTATGGCCAAAAAACACAAAAAACAAAATCTTGTCAAAATTTGCTCAATTTGGGCAAGCAAGCCCCTCATGGGTTTTCAGAAGCATGTAGAGAATCTGATGCCAAGATCACAAGCCCTAATGTTCCTTTCTCCACTTTTTCTACTGGGCACCTCTTTTGGGTAGCCTTGAGCCTTTCTTGAGCAAGTTTGAGCTTTCTTCGGGCAAATTGGTTCAACTTCTTGTAGTGCCCGGTCATCTTATTTTGTAGACTCAAGTCTCTGTTAGCTTCATCTTACTTATCCTCCAAATTCTTATTGGCCCTTTCAAGCCATGGTTCTCTATTATTTTCTATTTCTTGGGCGAGCAATTGAGTAAGAGGATAAGATCGAACAAGGGTTGCCTCTTCTTCCTTCTTTTTATCCGAAGCTTTCTTGAGACCCATGGTCCTAGGCCTCTTTCTCATTGGTTACTTTTCTTCTTCAGTATCATCAAATTTGCCCATAAGCTCTTCAAGCTTGACTTGTGCTTTTTAGGCTTCCCTTTGGTATTTGAAGGCCCGGGCCTCATAAACTGCCACTTGACCACTCATTTGTTTATTTTGCATCTGTAGAACAAGTATGAGGTCCTTGGACCTTTCTAGATTAGTTTGTAGGTCATGAATTTGGGCTTCTCTATTTTTTAAAATAGCCTCAAGAATTATAGCTTCATTATCCCCATCATCAGTGTCTATCTGTATGATATCAAATTATCTTTCCTTTTCATGACTACTCTCCTCTTTTTCTTTCCCCTTGCCTTGGATATACTTCTTGGTATTCTTCCTCTTTGGCAATTCAATAATGCTCTTTTTAGGCAGTTTTCCTTTACATCTTAGCGCTCTTGTGACATTGCTAGTTACTGCTGGAGTGATCTTCTTCTTGGCAGATCTAGTGTTTCTAGGCTTCGCCATTTTTGGAGGAAGAGTCATGGCCCCTTGCCTAGGAGAGGCAGCTAGCACATGCTCTTGGTTGTGTTGAGGAGAAGGGAGAGATAGTTTTATAACTTGCACTTGCACAACTTAGTCCTTGTTTTGGTCTTGGTTGCCCTTAGGAAAATTTTTATATTTTTGCTCCATGTTGCCCTCTTCGGAATGCTCACTGTTTGGTGTTTGCTTGCCATCATCATTACTTGCTTGAGGACTGTCTTGTTTCTCATCACAATTGTCTTTTTGAGGACTGTCATGACCCTCATCATAAGTTTTTTTTTTAGGAATGTCATGACCCTCATCATCACTATTTTGGCTGCCACTTTGTTTTTTTTCTTGAGGACTGCCTTGTTCATCTCTGTCCTTGCTTTCTTCATGACTGTTGTGCTCTTTACCTTTACTGTTTTGTCCCTCATCACCATCATGCTTACTAATGTGTTGGCTGCCATCATGTTCCTCTTCATGACTGCTATGAGCACCATTAGTTTTTTCATGCTCACCATCATTTCCTTCTTCCCCACTATCATGCTTAGAGTCTTTACTTTTCCCTCCTTCATCACTAGTTTGCTTCTTGTCACTTTTCCCTTCTTCATCACTAGTTTGCTTCATCTCTTCTTCACTCTCAATCATAAGGGATGTTGGTCTTTTAGGAGTGGATTTACTAGAAGAAGGAGAAACATGATGAGTGGATGGTGAGGAAGGCACATGAGATGAAGAGGCAATGGCAAAATCGGGATGGGAGATGAAAGAGTGCCAAGAAACTCCCTTTTTCTCAAGTTGATGGAGGATGATGATCTTGATAAGGGAATGATGAAATGAAAAATATTGTTGTTGAGTGGAGGGCTTCTTTTGGACAGTAGAGGCCATCTTGTCAATGCTTCTGTAAAGGAAGAAAGGTAGGTTCAACAATTGAGTTTTTGTGAAGTGAAATGCAAGTTATCATGATAACTAAGTTTTTTATTTTCCTTTAAATAAAAAATGGGCCAAGAGCTGTGAATACCTTTGAAAAATGTGTTTTGCTGTGTTTGGAGGCGAGCTTGTTGTGTAAAATTCGATCTTGGCACCTTTGAGAACTCCTTTGAGTATGGGTCCAGTCTGGAAGAAACCTCGTTCATAGATGGTTACTGGGTGCACGTTGAATGCCGTGAAGGTCTGAATGGAAGAAAAACCCACGTTCAAAGATGGTTGATGCACTGGGTAGGCTTTAACGGAAGAAAAACCTGTGTTTAGAGATGGTTACTAGGCGCCCGTTGAACACCAGGCAGGCCTGAACGGCAAAGAACAACCCACGTTCAGAGATGGTTGATGGGCCGGGCGGGCTTGAACGGAAGAACAACCCATGTTCAGAGATGGTTACTGGGCACCCGCTGAACGCCGGGCACAAGCGTGCTGTGCACTTCTACAGGTGTGTCGTGCTATATTGAAAACCCCTCTATTGGATGCCTACAGGCACGCCACGCATTTACTCAAGCTTAAAATGATTTAAAAAATTTCTCAATACTTGTTTTCCCTTAGTGATTCAGTTTTCAAAGTGAGAATGAACATTGGCTTTGTGCCCTTTATACTCATAAAGGTTTTCTTTCAAAAATTCTTTTATCAATTTCAAACTTATCTCTTTTAGTGATTTGAATGAACTTTTTGAATAGTGGCTATGTTCATTTGTGTTTTGGGGTTGCTCCTTTAATAGATGTTTCACCTCCTTTAAACAGTCTTTTGAATACTCTGCCACATTCAATAAAATGCTTCTCAAAAATGATATTGTAACCCACAGTTTGTGAGGTAAGCAGTTCCCTTAAACCATGATTTAATCCTCTGATTTTTTTTATCAAGGAGATCATCCATTTAAAACCACCAATGCAGCCTCTTAATCATCGTAATGCGTTCTCTATTTTTGTGAAGTGAAGGAGGTGTTTAAACCATGTTTTTACCTTTTCCACTTGTTCTTGAAGGAGGTCATCAACCATGAATTGACCTTCTACTTATTTCCTAAGAAGATCACCTTAGAACACAAAGAGTTTGTCTTTATCAGACAGTGTGCCCTTTGTCCTTTTGAAGCTGGTCACTTCAAACTTGATACTTGAATTGACCCTCTAATTTAGAATATCTTAAAAAGAAAATTCCTTTCATTGACCAAGACTTGGTTTCCTATATGTCTGCTATACCCTTTGAATAAGATGAACCATATTGTAAATCTTTTGGAGAGTTTATCCTTTGCTTTTGTGAAGGAGGCCTTCAAATAGTGAAAGTTTCACCCATTTTTACAATGTGCCCTTTGTCCTTTAACTGAGCTGGAAGTAACCTTTGGCGTTGTCCCTTCATTCATCACTTGGAGGAAGTATTTTTTATAAACCATAAGAGATATTTTTAAAAACAACAATTCCCTTTTTCATATACATCATCTGGGTGGACTGTCTCTTTATATCAGTTGCAGAGGTCAATTTAAAACCATACTTGTTCTACCTCCTTTTACCATTCAGATGAGGCCAATTCAATTGAAAAATATAACCTCTGATTCATCCTTTGAAGAAGCCTTTTATAAACATAAGAGCAGAGGTTTTTTAGCACCATTATGTCATTGCTTTCCTTATGATGTAACAAAGGCCTTCAACCCATGAATTTTCATTTGTTTTCACCACTGTTTCTTAATTGGTCTTAACAACAGAAAACCTTTTTCAAACACAATTTTAGACCTTGCTATGCATCTTCTGTTCATCCTTTTGGAGGAGGAGGTGCCAAACAACTTCTGAAATCACTTAAAAAGATGTTGACCCTCTGCTTTTTTATGAAGGAGGCCACAACAATGTTTTCCTAACCCTCTGCTTTTTGAAGGAGGTTCTGTCATTTTGCTTCTAACCATCTTCTTTTCATGAAGGAGGTTATCTTTATACACATGAAATTTATTTTATTTCAACCCTATTTCATTTCTCTGCAATATATGTCTTTGCTTGGTATCATATCACTGTGAATTTTTTAGAGAGTGAATGAAGTGGTTGGTATAAGGATAATGCTCATTGTTAGACACCTTTGAACTAACTTTCCCTTGACTGTGTTTTCAGGGTACCTTGAAATTTCCTTTGATTAAGGTTCACATCCCAGGTTCAAGGTAACATAAGAAGCAGTTGTCTTCTTATGCCCTACATGATGATGCCCATTGGAAATATTATGCAGCATTACTTTTGGAGGAGATTATGGAGCGCTGCTGATCAACATCACTCAACCTTTTGTATTCATTTTGACTTGATAAGTGATCTCTGTTCTTCAGGCAACTTTTAGATTTATAACATGTACATTTGCTGCTCTTTTCTTCACAGTTCTCCATATGATCATTGATGGCAAACCTTTTCATCCTGAGAGACATGCTCGAACTTGCCCTTTTTTCCCTCCTTTGTATACTGATCATCATTAAATTACACCCCTGCAGAGATGTAAAAATAGATGCTTTGCAACCTTGGAGAGCTATTTTGGTGTTTCATGGAGATTTTGCCTAATCTAAGAATTTTTCTTCAGACAGTGACAAACCTTCTCTTTTCCTGATTTGATCTTTCTTGAACTTCTTTTGACATGAGACAAAGTGACCTCTTAGTGGTGTGCGACCTATGGATAGAACAATGCTTGTTTTGCAGAATAGGAACTAATTCATGGTTGACTGGTACTAAACAAAGGTTTTTTGGCCTAAGATATCTTAGCCAAGGAAAAACTCCCTAAACACCACTATCTAACTTAGGGAAAATTTGGATAGATTCTGAGTGTTTTCTTAGGCATGATCAGATTTTCAAATGACAAGATGACTAGGAATAGAGTTGCAGACACTTTTTCAACCTTTGGATAGTGAATGGCATGAGAAACAAGGGTAAATGACAAGAAATAAACCTAGCTACGATAGCTCTAGACAGGGATATTTTGCTGAAAAAAGATAGGGCTTGAAAATTGGAGATTTTTCTCATCATAGTTTGACAGGAAGGGATAGGAGGACAAAAAATTTGTTTGGGGAGTTTTCTAGATGACAAATTGACAATTTGAGATTAGCTTCTAGAAAAATTAGCTAAGAAATCTAGTCATCAACCACAGGTGAAAAATACTGATGACTAATAGTGGCTCCATTTGGGGAGGGTAGCTCCTTTTCAGGAGGTGTCCAGAATTGAAAATCTATGGCTTGTGAAGACCGGTGCCTTATCCATTGGTGCAAATTTCTTCCTTTCTTGATACTATTTTTGAAAATTGATAGCATTATTAGCATCAAAGTCATCTCTACCTACCCAGCTATATTTCCTAGCATTTTTTCTTCTTTTGGTGCATTTGGACTAGCAACCCTTTGACATGATATTTTGAAAAAGAAAACTATCTAATTCTACACTTATATCTCACGGGAGTTCAGATTGAACTGATGAACTCCTTTGTTTCTCTACCTATGCTAGATCGACTATCAAGATTAGGTTGTTTGACAGGATTTCATTCACTATACTAAGACATGAAATTGAAAAATGACCAGATCAAGATTAGACAATCTGATTTATCATGTGTTTATGGCATAAAAGACAAGATGCACACAAATATTATTTTGCACGAAAACAAGATTTAGAAAAATCAGGGCTAGGATACATAGTTTGTTTTCCATCCTGGTTTTCCTCTTTGGTTCTATTTTGAGCATGTGGAACCAGTATCTTTTCCTAATCTGCTTTCTTTGAAAATTCAAGCTTACACAATTTGACTATCACTTCTTTCACTAACTCATCAGCAATAAATTTAAAATGTGTCCAGTTATGATTAGGCTAGATAACTGAACAAGACATCTTTTGAGCACTAGTAGTGGCATTTAGACTTGCGCACTTTCAGCATGACTATTTTTCGAACATGGGGCTTTTCTGCTATTTTTTAAAACTGCCCTATTTTCAACTTTTCTACTATTTTTGTATTTTCTATTTTTTGATTTATTTCTTCAAGAAAAGGTATGTACAATGATTGAAAAATCTGAAACTAGAATTCCTGAAAAAGGTGAAACTTGAGCATCTTATCTTCATAAGGATCTCCTGATGTTCTTGGTCCACTCAGCTCTTGAAAAGAAAAGATTGGAAAATTTTCTCTTGTAAGCATAACATAAGTATTCATGCATGAATCTCTAAATAACCCTGTCTCTTCTTGTTGTGCTTCTTTATACCCTTGATTTCCACTTCTCCTTTTGCTGTACATCTTTTTCAAATTATGCAGATATTCTTTGTCATTTTTAAAACAGATGATGACATCGTCAAGGTACATCATAATGAAGAAATTCAGAACTTGAAACATGGCCTTCAGGAACATGTCTTTGATGTCTGGTGATTTTGCAACTCTAGGTTTGAAGGTGGAACTGCTTCCAGCATATTTGAAAAATTCTTTGAGCTATTTTCTTTGAAAAGGAATTAATTGATGATACCCTAAAACATCACTTTGTAAAGACACATGATTAGAAGCACCTATCATTTGTATAGTATGGTCTTGTTTAGGAAGAACATAATTTCTGTTCTGGGGGTGTGTATTTTTGTTTCTGAAATCAATACATATCCTATGCCCAGCTATCTTGTCTTTGATTGTTAATGTTTGATCAAGATTTTTGTATTTCCTTTCGTCAAAGTTGTTTCTTGAAATGATGGCAGTGTCATAGTGTTTCAAACTATTTTCCCAACATGTACTCGTATCTTGAACGATTTTTCATATTCTAGCAGTCCTTAATGTTTGGTGTAATGTTAGAATTTTAGATAGTTCAATCAGCTCAAATTTTTTTGGACTGTATCTATCACATCCCTTCATATCAAGTTTATCAGGCATTCTTCCCGGATCTTTAACAGTTGTGGAAATAGTCAAGGTTTCATTTGGGGAGGTAAAGTCATGAGACGGTGAAGCATTTAAGTATGGCAAGAATATTAGGCTCCCCTGCCCCTGATTTCCAAAGAGGGTTTTAATATGCAAGTCCTCTAGTGCTTCTCTTTTGAAAAAGGTTCCTAATTGTACTGTTGATGTTTGTCCTTGGTTTGAGAAATTTTCTTGAAGGTGTATAATGTTTTTTTGTTTTTTGATCTATCTCCATTTTTAGAAAATAAAATTCCCTCTCTTCAAGACATAATTTTTCAGGGTCATGATAGTTTTGAGTATCAAATTCATCATATAGAGGTTGGTTTGGCTGCAATACTATGCTTGAAATGGTTTCAGTTTCAGTTATGTTTTCATCAGTCTCATCTTCTAGATGTAAGATGAAGGAATCCATGTTTGAATGTATGGAATACATAGGGATGTTATCTAGCGTTTCTTTGCTGTTGACCATATATTTCATGTGTGATTCCCGATACAGTACCTTTTTTTTATTAAACACGGGAATGGTGGTGTAAGACATATCTAGTTGAACATTTCCTTGAAGCTCGCCCCCCCAAGATCTGGATAAAAGCATTTCGTACTTGGGAGGGATGTCTGCTACCACTATGCCCATGACTAGGTGTTTTATAGGTACTTGGGCCAAAGTGACAGAAAGATCTTTTATCAGGCCTAGACACTTGACTCTACTCGAATAAAATGAATATAAGTCTTTATAAGTTTTTGTTATTTCTAGGCCTAATATTTCCATTACTACTTTCGGCATGAGATTGTGAGAGGCCCCAGAATCTAGCATGGCATTATGTAGGATTTGGTCATGTATATTCAGGCTAATGTAAAAAGGAAGAGTGGTTCCCTCTTGATATTTTCCTTCTATTTTTGGCCGAAACAACACCTCAGGGGTATCATCAGCTAGGTTTAAAGTATCTGCATCATTTCCTATGTTTAGGACCTTTAGCACTTGAGATTTGTACAAGCTTTGGGCAATAAGTTCAATGAGAGTAATGGTGATCTTAATTTTGGCAATTTCCCCTTCAAAACTAAAGGGTACTTGTAGTTTAGATAGATTTTCTTCAGATTTTTTTACCATGAATTTCTCTATGTTCTTAATTTGCTGACTCTGATTTGAGGTTTTGTTCAATACAGTTGTTTCAAGAATCTTAGTAGAGGTACTAGGATAGTTTGGATCAAGGCTTGCCTGACTAGCTTTGTCTTTGTTTTGGTCAGTTTTCTTAGCCATAATTTTGTTACTATCTGCTTTTATTTTAAGAATGGTATTTGGGGTTTTAGTAACAGCAGTGTCTGAGCTACCTTTCTTAGAGTTGTCCTAGTTTTTCTTACTACTAAGATCATATTTCTTGTGGATTTACATTATAAAATTTTGTAATCCTACCTCAGGATATTAGGGGTCCTCATAATTTGCTTCATTTTGATTTGAGGAGAAGAAAACTTGTTCTTCTTCTATGAGGAAAACCTCACCCTCGCTATTAGAACCTATCAAGTTTAAGTGATTTTCATCAAGTGGTTCGATGTCTCTTTCTACCTCATCAACATAGTTTTCATTGAAAGGTGGCTTGATTTATTGGTCATTTTCCCTTGGTTTATTCTAAGGCGGGTCTCTTCTAAAATTTTGGTTCCGGTTTCAGTTTTGAGGGTTTGGCTAGTTGTTCTTAAGAGGTGTTTTTTCATTCAGATTTATTCTTTCCCACATTTTTTCCATGGATCTAACCAAGTTTTCTATTCTGGGATCTGAGGAGGAAACTGAAGGCATGACCTCATCACGGTATGTGACTTTCTTTTCTAATCTTATCCTATCTCTTTTCTTAGCTAGGTTGGCTTTGGCACTAATAGCTACTTTTTGCATTTCTTCTAAAGTTGGGGGGTCTCTTTCTCTTAGTTGGTATGTCATATATGGATCGAAACCTTCGAGAAATTTTGCTAATGCTGAGCCAAGTGGAGGTTTCATGTGAGGCTGGAGGGCATTATAGACACTGTTGAATCTAGTGCAATAGTCCTAAACACTTTCCCCCATATTCCTTTTAAGATTGTTATATTCGGAAAGGATTTGGATGGGGTTTTTCCTGATTTCCCACCTATTTATGAAAGCTTGGTAAAGTGTTGGGAGATCATGTATGCTATTAGGAGCTAGGCTTTTAAACCATTTCTTGGGTTCTCCGCCTAGGCTTTGGGTAGACATTCTCATATTTATGGTTTCATCTTCTAGTTCCATGTAGTCAAAAGCATCAATGATCCTATCTACATGTTGTTGAGCGGTAGTGGCCCTAGTTCTGGTGAAGTGTGGGATTCGGGATTGGTAATAATTTTGCAAAGGTACCAAAGGAAATGGTAACACTAAAGGCGCATGGGGCAAGCTGGCATGATGGGAGCAAATGGTAGATTTACAGTATGAGGGTTTGTGGTATGGGATGAGGTGATTTGCATAGTGGTGGTCTGAAAGGGTGTGGCAGAAGTACTTGGACTTGTGGACTGATTCTGAGCGGATTTGGGGTGATAAGAGCCAAAATGGTGGAGAAGCTAAAAATCAGGAGGTCTAGTGGGTGAGGCTTCTCTGCTAGGACTTTGTTGCAAATCTAAGGGCTCAAGATCATCAAGGTTGATTTTACTTTGCGACTTGCTTCTAAAAATGGTCTTTGCTGAACTTAAGTCAAAATGGGAATCTTGCAAGGATGTAAGGTGTTTAGGTACAAAGCTTTCTTTGTGGATGGTCCTATCGGTAGCTAAGTAACTAGTTTCAAAATTTTTCCACAAAATCTTTTCTAGGTTGTCACCTATGATAGGGGGATTTGGGTCCGGGTGAGATCTGGTATTAATTCTTCATAAAGCCAGATTTCAAAGTTAAAGTTTAGAGAAGGTGATAGTTGTGATTTTTTTTGGGATGGATGTCCTTTATAGAGGTTTCTCTAATGTGAAAAATGGTGAAAACAAAATGAAGGCTAGTGGAGTCGCTAGGTGGATTTTCTTGAGATTTATGGTCCACCACCAATACTGACAAAGATGTTTTTTAGGAAAGAAATTTTCTAGAAAGATTTTATGTGGAAACTTGCAAGAATGACTTAAAACTTAGTTTCAATAGTTTGCTAGATTTTTGATAAAGCTATGGTTCTATTTGCAAGTTTATTCTGTTGATTTCCTATGTTTAGATGAAGATTTATGAATCTCTAAGTTGTAATTATTTTGTCATTGATTTCAGAGGCTACATCATGAAATTTGAGTTTTTGGGAAAGGTGAGTCAACAGAAAAGTATGATTTATGAAATTTTTTGGTTTTTATAGAGTATTAGGCCTACTGGAAGCTAGTGGAGTCACTAGGTGGATGTTTTATTGTTTTTAGAGATATGTACTTATGGTCCACCACCAATAACTGAGAGAAAACTAATCTAGGGATGTTTTTTGGGGTTTTCAGAGTTTTATGTGCAACCTAGTTTGTAGGAGTATTCTAAACCTGATTCATCACTTTGCTAAGATGGTAAAACAAAAAGAGTTTACTCTAAATGATTCTATAGGCTGTTTGTCTAATTTAAATTTTGAAGGACTAATGAGTCTACAAGAGTTTGGTAAATTGTCATGTACTCAGTAGGTGCCACCGTGATCGCCATTATGTTAGGGAGCGGTGGGATGGATTAATAGGATAGCATGCTTAGTTTGAAAGGGGTTTTCCGTGAGTCTTTGAAATATATTCAGATTAATATGAACTTAGAAAGGTCCCACCATGATCACCACTATGTTAGGGTCACGTGATTTGGCAGATTGGCAAGCCAAATGACAGGGTAACATCAAACCAACTTTGGAGCCCAAGGACCTAGCCTTCCTGGACTCAGAGAGGGCTCTCTCTATTATGCAAGGTATGCAGATTTGTTTTCTTCTTATGTATTTTATTTTAGGATAGTTTTTAAGTGTGTTTTTAGTTTGTTTTAGGTTTTTTGAGGGAAGAACTGATCAAGGATAGATAGATAAAAATATTGTCAAATAAACTGGGCTATGGGGTCGATAAGGTCGAGACTGCCTCAAAGGGGTGGACAAGGTATTTTGCAGGGCCAATTTAGTCAAGGCAAAATGGATTCTTTTAGGTGGAATGAAATGGGATGGACACTAAATTTGTGAAAGGACAAAGAGGTTTAGTGCATAAATATTTTTATAGCAGACATCCATGTGGTAGGGCTAACCATTAATCATGATAAATGAAACTTAAAACTAATAGATGCATAAAATAAACATTCAGGTGATACATAGAAGTATAAAACCCTCTAACTTTGGGAAAATCGCCTTCAGACTTTGGGGAAAACAAAAAAGAGAAACAAATAAATCAATCTACGAAGAGGGAACTCCTAGACATTGTATTTTGAGCTATCGGGAACTTTGAACTAAGATTGCATAGCATAGGCAAAGGGCAAGATCGACACAAGACCTCTTTGGTTCAACTAGGACAATCAAACATTCAAAGAAAGGTTTCAGTGATGATCTTTTGGATAGCTATTAGTAAGCAGGGCATACTGTGAATCACACTAAATAGCATACATAATAACCATTAATGAAATTAAAAAACAAGTTCTTAGGGTATCAAAAAGAAGTTAAGAATTCTTTGACATAACTAAGAAATAAGAGAAACATAGAAGCTATAATGAAATCAGGAAACTTGAGGTGCTTCCATGGGCATGTCTCAAATCTATTCTTTACTGACCTACAGCAAGCAAGAAACATGGAAACATATATGATAAACTAAGGAAAACATAAAGATAGGAACATTATACCATTTTACCAAGCCAAGGAATCCAACAAAAAGTCCTCTTCCACCATTCAAGACAAACAAGAAATCATCCACATCATGAGACAAAGTGTTTCTTCAAATATTCTAATATCATGTATTGCTCTATATCATCAATTTTAGCCTATTGATACAATGAAATCTCTTGGAATATATAGGCTAAAGATAAATAAACTATCCAAGAGTAATTAGAAGGCCATTGGCTTATTACAAATATCTGATTTTGTCCTTGAGGCTTTGCAAAGCCCAAGGCACAAAATATCTTTAAAAATATCTTAAAATGATAAAAAAGGAAATAAAATTGACTTTTCCTAACTGAAAATGGAAAGGCTTAATGCACATTTGGATAAGCCACTTCAGAAAACTACCTTCTTTGCCAAAATGTTACGGGAACGTAGCAGCAGAAAATTCCCCGTCTTGTAGACCACTTTTGAGGGACCTCCCGAAGTTGAAACAAGGCCCGTGATGGTTCGTTGGAAAGAAATAGATGTCTAGTTGCTGAAAATATTTGACTTTTCCCAAACAGATCCCTAAAAGTATGCCAAAAACTGAACTGAATGGAAAAAAACAAAAAATTAGCCCTTGCTGATATGTGAGGCAGAAAGTCAAAAAATCACTGTTTTTTGCCTCTTTGGGGGACCAAAACACCTCCTTTGGATCTGAAAATTTGTGAGTAGCTACCCCTGAATTTAGTCCATCCAAAAAATGACTTTCATGGCCTGAGGATGCTCCTAGAAACCATGGAAACACCTTGAAAAATGTGCAATTATGGCCAAAAAATACAACAAAAAAATCTTGTCAAAATTTGCTCAATTTGGGTGAGCAAGCCCCTCATGGGTTTTCAGAAGCATGTAGAGAAGCTGAGGCCAATATTTCAAGCCATGATGTGCTATTCTCCACTTTCTCTACCTGGCACCTTTTTCGGGTAGCCTTGAGCCTTTCTTGAGCAAGTTTGAGCTTTCTTCGAGCAAATTGGTTCAACTTCTTGTAGTTCCCGGTCATCTTCTTTTGTAGACTCAAGTCTCTCTTACCTTTCTCTAACTTATCCTCCAAATGCTTCTTGGCCCTGTCAAGCCATGTTTCTCTATTATTTTATATTTCTTGGGCGAGAAATTGAGTCAGAGGATAAGATCGAACAAGGGCTGCCTCTTCTTCCTTCTTTTTGTCCAAAGCTTTCTTGAGACCCATGGTCCTAGAACTCTTTCTCATTGGTTGCTCTTCTTCTTTAGTATCATCAAACTTGCCCATAAGCTCTTCAAGCTTGACTTGTGCTTTGTAGGATTCCCTTTGGTATTTTAAATCCAGGGCCTCATAAACTGCCACTTGACCACTCATTTGTTTGTTTTCCATCTGTAGAACATGTATGAGGTCCTTGGACCTTTCTAGATCAGCTTGTAGGTCATGAATTTGGGCTTCTCTATTTTGTAAAAGTGCCTAAAAAATTATAGCTTCATTATCCCCATCATCACTATCTATCTGTATGATATCAAATTCCCTTTCCTTTCCATGACTACTCTCCTCTTTTTCTTTCCCCTTGCCTTGGATAGACTTCTTGGTCTTCTTCCTCTTTGGCAATTCAACAATGCTCTTTTTAGGTAGTTTTCCGCTACTTCTTAGTGCTCTTGTGACATTTATAGTTACTTCTGGAGTGATCTTCTTCTTGGCAGATCTAGTGTTTCTAGGCTTCGCCACTTTTGGAGGAAGAGTCATGGCCCCTTGCCTAGGAGAGGTAGCTAGCAGTACATGCTCTTGGCTATGTTGAGGAGAAGGGAGAGATAGTTTCATAACTTGCACTTGCTCAACTTGGTCCTTGTTTTGGTCTTGGCTACCATTAGGAAAGTTTTGATCTTTTTGCTCCATGTTTCCCTCTTCGGAATGCTCACTGTTTGTTGTTTGCTTGCCATCATCATTACTTACTTGAGGGCTGCCTTGTTTCTCATCACTAGTGTATTTTTGAGGACTGTCATGACCCTCATCATAAGTGTATTTTTTAGGACTTTCATGACCCTCATCATCACTGTTTTGGCTGCCACTTTGTTTTTTTTCTTGAGGACTGCCTTGTTCATCTCTGTCCCTAATTTCTTCATGAATGTTGTTCTCTTTACCTTTACTGTTTTGTCCCTCATCACCATCATGCTTACTACTATATTGGTTGCCATCATGTTCCTCTTCATGACTGCTATGCTCACCATTAATTTTTTCATGCTCACCATCATTTCCTTCTTCCACACTATCATGCTTAGATTCTTTACTTTGCCCTCCTTCATCACTAGTTTGCTTCTTGTCACTTTGCCCTTCTTCATCACTAGTTTGCTTCTTCTCTTATTCACTCTCAATCATGGGGGATTTTGGTCTTTTAGGAGTGGATTTACTAGAAGAAGGAGAAACATGATGAGTGGATGGTGAGGAAGGCGCATGAGATGAAGAGGAAATGGAAAAATTAGGATGGGAGATGAAAGAGTCCCAAGAAACTCCCTTTTTCTCAAGTTGACGGAGGATGACGATCTTGATAAGTGAATGATGAAATAAACAAGATTTTTGTTGAGTGGAGGGGTTCTTTTGGACAGTAGAGGCCATCTTGTCAATGCTTCTGTAGAGGAATAAAGGTAGGTTTAGCAACTGAGTTCTTTTCAAATGCATAAGAAGCCTGATGTGATAGGCATAAATCTGGGAAAACCTCCCTTCATATGTGAAATACTTCATGATGACATTCATGAGAGGGGCATAGCTACTCAAAAAGTGAGAAAAATGGAAAATAGCTGGGCAAGCATCCTGATGGTTTGGTTTTAGAAAGGGTTTGTAGTGATTCAGATCTAGGTATGTTTTCTTGAACCACTTTTATCCTATATATGGGATCTTATTAGCTTTAGAGATAGCCCTAGGAGAGAGTTTGAAATCCAGACCTACTAGATGGACATGCTTTCCTTGCAACTTTAAAGAAAACAAATGTGTCAAGGCTGGTGATTTTTTACTTCTTGGACATTTTGGCAAAAATCCAAGCATTCTACTTCATGAAAATTGAAGAGTACTGAAGGAGATTCATTCACCTCTTGAGTTGTAATAGGCTCATACCTATTGTGATACCCACTTCTGTTGTCCTTCTTTGGAGGCATTTTTTTCTTTTTGATACCCTCCACTAAATTATGAAACAATAACTTGAAATGTACTGAAAAATAGACCCTTTCTTTGAGCACTTCTTTTCTCTTTAGTTGGAAAACAAGTATTTGTTAAATGAAAACAAATTTACTTCTCCAGCACTGTGTTTTGGGCAAAGAGGCCTTTAAATAAGATCTATATTTTGTTTTTGAAAACAAGTCCCCTTTCCTTTTGACACTGAAACTCTTTTCCCCTTAATTACTACCTTTCTCTGTTCTTAATCAAAGAGGGCACCCCTGAAAACCACTATGTTTCTCCCTTGAGTAATTAATGTTTCTCTTTGATGATCACTATTCTATTAAGGCTAGCAAAACAATCCTTTTTGGATGAAGATCATTTGTTTTACCAAAACAATAGTGTCCCTGCCACTGATTAAAAGGCCTTCTAAACGAACTCTGTCTTTCTTTATAGACTGTGTAATCTTTAGCTGGCACACAAGTCTTTCTTGATGAAAATAAGACTACTTATTTGACTGTGTTTGTTTTCACAAATGTGCAAATAGATTTTTTTTACTTATGAAGACAGAATTCCTTTCCCTTTATCATAACAAATTCTTGGTTCTGTGTAGGAAATTTTTTTCTTTTGAGCAGTCAATCTATTGTTTTTTTTAAGCAAAGAGGTGCTCTTGAAATCACTATTTTTTCCTAGGCTAGCAAACAAGATAGGCTTGAGAGAAAACTGTGTTCTATTTCCCTAGACTACTCAAAATGAGAAAACCCCTTCAAACTGCCAACAAACCCCTTCTTTAAACATTGTTTTTATTTAAATAAAAAATGGGCCAAGAGTTGTAAATACCTTTGAATTTTTTTTTTTGCTATGTTTGAAGGTGAGCTTGTTATGTAAAATTTGATCTTGGCACCTTTGAGAACTCCTTTGAATATGGGCCCAGTCTGGCAGAAACCTCATTCAGAGATGGTTATTGGGCACCCGTTGAATGTCGAGCAGGTCTGAACGGAAGAACAACCCGTGTTTAGAGATGGTTGATGGGCTGGATGGGCTTGAATGGAAGAACAACCTCTATTCAGAGATGTTTACTGGGCGCCCGTTGAACACCAGGCAGGCCTGAACGGGAAAGAACAACCTGCGTTCAGAGATGGTTGATGGGCCGGGCGGGCTTGAACGGAAGAATAACTTGCATTCAGAGATGGTTACTGGGCACCCACTGAACTCCGGGCACAGTCGTGCCGCACACTTCTATAGGTGTGCCACGCTGTATAGAAAACCCCTTTGTTGGATGCCTACAGGTGCGCCACTCGATCACATAGGCACGTCGTGCATTCAATCAAGCTTAAAATGATTTAAAAAATTGCTCAATACCTGTTCTCCTTCAGTGATTCAGTTTGCAAAGTGAGAATGAACATTGGCTTCGTGCCCTTTATACTCATAAGGGTTTTCTTTCAAAACTTCTTTTATCAATTTTGAACTTATCTCTTTTTGTGATTTTAATGAACTTTTTGAATAGTGGCTATGTTCATTTGTGTTATGGGGTTACCCCTTTAACAGATTTTTCACCTCCTTTAAACAGTCTTTTGAATACTCTGCCACATTCAATAATATGCTTCTCAAAAATGATATTGTAATCCATAGTTTGTGAGGTAAGGGGTTCCGTTAAACAATGATTTAATCCTATGATTTTTTTTATCAAGGAGATCATTCATTTAAAACCACCAATGCAACCTCTTAATCACCATAATGCATTCTCTGTTTTTGTGAAGTGAAGGAGGTGTTTAAACCATGTTTTGAACTTTTACACTTGTTCTTGAAGGAGGTCATCAACCATGACTTGACCTTCTTCTTGTTTCCTATGAAGATCACCTTAGAACACAAAGAGTTTTTCTTTATCAGACAGTGTTCCCTTTGTCCTTTTGAAGGTGGCCACTTCAAACTTGATACTTGAATTGACCCTCTGATTTAGAATATCTTAAAAATAAAATTCCTCGCATTGACCAATACTTGGTTTCCTATATGTCTACTTTACCCTTTGAATAAGATGAACCATATTGTAAATCTTTTGGAGAGTCAATCCTTTGCTTTTGTGAAGGAGGCCTTCAAATAGTGAAAGTTTCACCCATTTTTACAATGTTCCCTCTGTCCTTTAACTGAGCTGGAAGTAACCTTTGGCGCTCTCCCGTCATTCATCACTTGGAGGAATTTTTTTTTATAAAACATAAGGGATCTATTTAAAAACAAGAATTCCCTTTTTCATATACATCATCTGGGTGGACTGTCTCTTTATATCAATTGCAGAGGTCAATTTAAAACCAAGCTTGTTCTACCTCCTTTTACCATTTAGATGAGGCTACTTCAATTCAAAAATATAACCTCTAATTCATCCTTTGAAGAAGGATTTTATAAACATAAGAGAAGAGGTTTTTTAGCACCATTATGTCACTGCTTTCCTTATGATGTAACAAAAGCCTTTATCCCATGAATTTTCATTTGTTTTCACCGCTATTTCTTAACTGGTCTTAACAATAGAAAACCTTTTTCAAACACAATTTTAAACCTTGCTATGCATCTTCCGTTCATCCTTTTGGAGGAGGTGGCACAAAACAACTTCTGAAATCACTTAAAAACACATTGGCCCTCTACTTGTTTATGAAGGAGGCCACAACAATGTTTTCCTAACCCTCTACTTTTTGAAGGAGGTTCTGTCATTTTTCTTCTAACCATCTACTTTTCATGAAGGAGGTTATCTTTATAAACATGAAATTTCTTTTATTCAACCCTGTGTCATTGCTCTGCAATATATGTATTTTCTTGGTATCATATCACTGTGAATTTTTTAGAAAGTGAATGAAGTGGTTGGTATAAGGATAATGCTCACTATTAGACACCTTTGAACTAACTTTCCCTTGACTGTGTTTTCAGGGCACCTTGAAATTTCCTTTGATTAAGGTTCTGTTGAAGCCTCGAAAATCGTTGCTTCAAACATTGGGGGAAAACCACCCGGTCGGGACCTTAGGGCAGCTCCTTTTCTGTTTGGTGTGGTGGCTCTGATGGATTTATAGGACCAGTTTCCTAATAACTAAATGGGTTGGTGATGGAATAATTGTATGAGTGGATAATGGAACTAAAATGACTGAAGTAATCTATCTAATTTAATCTATAACTTATAAATAATTCTAAAACTTAACACAGGTGTTGAATATGAATACAACTTAAAGATTATTTCAATCAAATCAATAACCATGAAAATGTATTATAATTTAATTGAAATATGCAGTATCAAATAATGATAACTCTGTTTAAGAAATTAAACAGAGTTATAATAACACATTGCATTCATCATTTTATATATCATTTGTATACACTATGAAAGATAGATATTTCTATACATTCAGAAATGATATGTATAAAGAAATATTTGTAAAGCAAGTACATATAAATGATAGCAAATTTAAAGAGAATATCTCATAACATAAGAAAAATAGCAGTGAATTGATAGAAATACCAGATTCATCTTGATACTTTTCCTGATGCAATTCAATATCCAGATCCAGTGCTTCAATGTAAAACAAACTCTAAGGTACAAAAATGCAATTCTCAGAGGTAATTTTCCATAAACCACCAGATGTGATCCTTTATAAAATTATAATAGTATATGGAGTACAAAAATTTAACATCCAAGTCAAAAATATTACAAAGTCAGGACCCATTTCTAAATGCACGAAGGGGGTTTAAATAGAAACTTAATGAAACAAAATAACTAAAACTATTGCTACAATCTATCATCGGAAATCTAGAAATAGACTTGCGATATTAAAATGAAATAGATTCATTGATTTTATCCTACATTTAATGTGCCGAGGTGGCAAATTTTGAGCATATCTTTGACCTCTGCTAGATGACTTGGCCTCGAATGTAACTAACCAGTATACGTGGCATCAGGAAACTCTGGAATGATGCAACTAATGGCATTGGAAAGGCATTTGATTTCCATTTCTTGACTATCTGGCTTGATTAGATATGTCCACATGATTTCCCATGAAATTCCTTGAAGTTTGCTGATTTTCTGATTCTTATTGATTAATTCTTGCTTCCACCTAGAATCAGTCTCTTTTACCTTTGATAATTTACCTGGGATACAATCTGAAATTAAATTGGTGGCATATAAGCTATCATTAACCAACTGTGTTATATTATTCATCATAGTCTTGGCTCTTGATGTGGCTCTTTCTCCTTTTATCAAATTCTTTTCCCATTCAGTAAACATAATTTCTTTGTGTCTTTCTTCAATACTAGGAAGGTTTGCATTCCTTCCCTACTCTGAGTCTTGCCATGAAAGAAATTCAGAAATTTTCTCATATGCATTATCAAATTCAAGCCTAAGGCTGATTCCTTCATCTATAAGAGATGATGTTATTTCACATAAGGGCTCATTTTTTTCCATCTTTTGGCATAGTTCATTCAACTTCTGAGACAATAGTTTGTTCGTTTCAAGAGGTTTAGTTTTAAATTGATCTAATTTAGGATAATCCCTAAATTTGTCCAATCTTGCTTGGAATATTTTCTCTTGTTCAACCTTAGCAGTTTTCTCATTTTGAAGTAAGGTTTGTAACTTTTACACCTATTGATTTAACTATTTTTGCTTATTCAAATATTTTTGATCATTCTTTTTCTTTTCAATGCTAAGTTTCCCTTCTAACTTTTTAGATCTAACCTTTTCATCTTGCAACTGTTGTTCCAACTGCATAATCTTTTGCTGATTTTCTGTTACATGTTCCTCCAGCATACCTATCTGTACTTCCTTTTGTTTTATCATTTGGGTGACTTTTGAAGCCTTGTCTATAGTGGCTAAACTATAGGCGCCTGCATATTGTTCTTAATACTTGTGTTTTCCTTTCCTGTTTGAACTCTAGTTCCTTTCTCAATATGTATATTAGTTTTGCTACCACTATTCTCCTTTTGCACATCAAGTTTGTTACTTGTGATTAATTTTTCAGTCTGTACATTACCGTTGCTGGTAGATGCTTCTTTTCCTGCTTTTTTTGCTGTATCTTCTTTTTCATTCTGCTTTGTTTCTATATTTTTAGCTCCTTGTGAATGGATTCTTAATTGGTCAAGAGGAGCTTTTAGTAGTCTCTGACTTCGAAACAGCATGAATTTATTCATATCTTCAGTCTAAAACTTGGATTTAGCCAAGTTATAGACTTGGGAAAATTTATCAACAGCAAAAAATAAATCGTCGAACTGATCGGGCTCATGCTCAAACAGAGCAATCAAAACTGAACTTATGAAATCAAATGCTACTTTTCTCGGGTCGTACTGCCTGCCTGGGACTGTTAAGAACTTAAGATCCCTTATTTTGATGAATTCCTTCTCAGCATGGATGAAGTTATGAAGAGTAAAATGCCCACAGTGAAATGGAAAAGTAGGCCACATTAGTTTCTTGTTATTCATGAGACACCTTGACATGCTTTCTACTGTTAACTAGTAGGAGATTTCTTGTTCTAACAGTTTGTCTAGGACATACAGAGGTAAAATATGGGGCTCCACTATACTCCTAAATATTCTGATATAAGTAAATCTTTCTTCTCAGAACCAGTCACCAATCAGGGATATATCATTCTTAGCTTTTTGAGAAACCCTGGGAGGAAATCAGTCAAAAATAGTTTGATAGACAGGGATGAGGAAACCGTGACAAATTCTATAAAAAAGGATTTTAAAATGCACCTTACATAAGAGCTTATGGTAAATATGAATAGGAACAAGATCTTTGGGGGTCCATTTCCAACCAAGAATGGGAAATTCAGAGTTAAAACATAAGGCATCTAAAATGTAGGAACAAAAGTAAAATGGGGTTGTGTTTCCTATATCTTTATCTTTTCTATACCCTAGGATTCTATTGGCTATCTTATCTGAAAGGATAACTACCCAATCCGTGATTTTAGAATTCACAACAGAATGGATTAAGGGTACCATTTGTATTGAAATTCTAGCTGAATTATCATTTCCAAATAGCTTGCACATAATTGCGGTGGCATAACAATATGGAGGCAAAAGGGACTCCACGAAGTACATGATGATTCATTTTTATGCTTGTCTAGAGCTTTCCTCCATTCTCTGATTGGTCTAGACTGAGTCTCATTACCGGTAGCAAAATCTTTGATAAAGGCTTTGTTGTAGAGTTTCTGAGGGTCTAGAAGATGGTACATTGCCTTCAAATCCTCTGCTCTGAAAGACCCAAATATTGTTCCAGAAGGTGAAACAAATGTCCTGTTTTTTATAGTGACATTGTCTATCACCCACTGAATTACATCATAATAAGGGAATAATTTTTCCCGAGCTGAAATTCGGTGAAGGAATGAATTTGTGAGCACTTTAAGAGCAGTCTTAGAATCAGAATATGAGTCTTCTTCATCAGGAACTGCTTCCTTCACCTCAATAACCTTAGGGTTTTCTCTTTCAATCAGGTTATATATATCTTCCCAAGTCATTTTTCCAAGTCCCTGGCATGATGTGTCTGTAACCAGCTTAATTTTCGCTGGTTTTTCTTTTGGTACTATGGGAATAGCAACGAAATTTGCAGCGATAGTAGCCTTTGATTTCTTAGATCTCTTAGACATTTTTTCGTCTGATAATGTCTCAATTGCTTAGCGAACGAAAGGATTGGGTGTTCTGTGGTTCTGCAAAGGAGAAAAGTTTTCAGACGTAATGAAAATGCAATGAGGAGAATGGCTATATGGAAAGATTTATTCTTTATTTTCAATTTATTAACTTCATGTTAAAACTTAAATGCTCTCTATAAGAGTTTCACTCATGCATTCAAAATAGAATCAATCATAATTATTCGTTTTATTTTCTATTTAATAATAAACTTACAATCAGAGATCGACGCTTTTGAAATGAGAATATAAAACATTCCTTTTGAATTTTGTGATTGCGATGAATAAATAACATATGTGCAGTATAAAACAAACATAAAGATTATGTATTGATCGTATCGGAAATTTTCAACAAGGATAAAAAATAACATATCATGATCTCTGCTAATTTCTGATTGTGATTATGGTATATCGCATCGACTATTTTTAAAGAGAGTAAGTTGTAAATGATATTCGTCGATTTTGTGATTGCAATGATGGTGAGGTCCATCGCATCAGAGTTTTGTAGAATGAGCGAATATAATGTTTGTTTCTCCGAAATGTGATTGCGATAAATCACATTGCATCGGGGTTTATAAAACAAGTCCATGTAATGTTACTCTTCTGAAATGTGATTGCAATGAATCGCATCGTATTGGAGTTTTTCAAAACAAATGTGACAACTTAAAACCTTTGCGATTTGCGATTGGATTTTTTCTATCGCATCAGAGTATTTTCAAAACAAATTTCAAACTTTAAGATATCTCTGATTTTTTATTGCGATTACTGTATCACATAGAACTTTGTTTAATATGAACAGTTTATGTATTATGTTGATGTGATAAATGTTTTTATATCTCATTGGATCAAAAAGTTTCAATATTACATTTTTTTATAAGCACTTCTGATTTATAAAACAATGAAATCTTTATTTTTTTAATTCAAAATGATCGGATTTCCTCTAAGTCTTTTATTCCTAAAAAAGAAAGGGGACCTAATGAAATTTCTTCTAAAAATTTGAAATGGGGAGGGTTGTTGTACTGTACAACTATTGGCGATTCACTAGAAGAAATAGTTATCTCTGAAAAATAAAATGAATACTATATCTCTAGTAAGTAATTTTTTTTTAAAGATAATGAAAACTATCTTGGAGAAATTTTAAATAAAATCTAACTCTGAAAAAGAATAAAAATCACTTACAATTTCTTTCTAATTCCTTAAAAAAAATAAAAACATCTTTTGAGTTTTCTCAAGCCTTGATTGGTTGATAATAATAAAGTAGGGGGCTTCTCCAATTTTAGCCTTTGTGTTTTACTCTATCATCATAGGCATTGCCTCTACTACCTGCAAACATTCATAGTCTCAACAGGGTTACCTTTTAACCATTAACCATTTCATTTTCTCATCCAACTAAAATCATGATTCTTTAAAAGATAAATTCATAAGACATTGTATCTTATGTTTTTTCTTCTTTTTATTTTAATTTAAAAGCCATTGTTCTGGTTTGGTAGCCAGTTAATAACAATGCCATTCACTATCTATAATGAAACTGAACAAGCTCGCTCGTGATGAGACCCCTTGTTTTATAATTATAAGCCATTACCCTGTTTTGGTATGCAAAGTTGGTAATGTAAGTTTTATTACTTCTTATGATCATGGTAAGCAGGATCGTGGTGAGACCTCTTATCTCTTAATTTTGACATATAATTTCCTAGAATTACATTCTTAAAAATCAAAACCTTAGTGGATGGGGTGAAATGATTTTATCTTTAAGAATCAATGGATGACAATTTTTAGAGTTATTTGAATGCAAAAGCTTGGAAAAGTCTTTACTTTTTATGGATAACCTTTCTCTACTTAATAAACTTATAATGATTTACATTTTTATCAAGGTTTCAAAATATGATGCAAATGTTTTGAACAAATTTTCAAATTTTAACATTTTATTTTAAACTATCCAAAACTGTATTCATTTCTATAAAAATTCCTATTTACATAAAATATGTATTTATAATATTTTCTTGAAGATATTTTCAAATAGTAAAAATTCAATTAAAGACTATTAAAAACCTTTATTTACAAAACAAACAAAAATTGTAGAAAGGAATATGTACAGGTAAGAAGGGGTTACCTCCTCAGGAAAAGAATTTCTTTAAAATAAGCCCATTGACAGGAAGAGATTCTCTCTTTCCTATTAAGTCTTGTAGTAAGAATGTATATGAGCCTATATTTTCAGAAATCTTAAATGGTCCAAGCCACATCTTTTGAAATTTGGTATGCTTACATTTATCTTCATGTGCTTTATCCCATTTCAGAACAATATCACCAATTTGCAACGTTTTGGATCCGGTGGAACTTGAATCAAAAGAAGATTTTACAAGCTGTTGATGTTTCTCATGAATTTTTTTTTCTTTTTCTCTATCTTCTTCTAGTTTAAGAATTTGATCAAATCTTAAATGAATAGATGATGAAGTATTCTCTTCAATAAATTGAACTAGAGCTAATGATGGGAGAGCTAGATTTGATGGTATCACAGCTTCTTTTCCATAAAATAAATTGAAAGTTGAAGTTCCTATTGAAGCTTTATGAGTAATACGATCAGCCCATAGTGCAAAGATTAAAGACTTGTGCCAATTCTTTTGATTCTGATCAATGGTCTTTTTAATGATTTTGATGAGATTTTTGTTACTAGATTCAGCTAAACCATTACCTTGTGGATAATAATTTGCTGAATATTTTAATTTGAAACCTCTTTTGATTGCGAATTCCATTATACTATTTCCAGAAAAATAAGATGCATTGTAAAAAACAAGAGCGTTAGGTACACGAAACCTGGTAATGATGAATTGATCGATGAAATCAATAATTGCATCATAATTGGCTACTTTTAAAGGAATTGCTTCTACCCACTTTGTGAAGTAATATGTTGCCGTAAGTATGTATCTGTGTTGTTTGGAATATTGAGGTACTATTTCACCAATAATATCATGCCCCCATTGCTCAAATGGTTACTCAATGCTTACTGGTTGCAAAGGAAAAGCTGGCTTCCTTTGTCTTCCACTAGCATTTTGAAAAATTTCGCACTTCCTCACATAATCATGTGTCTCTTTGAAAAGGGTAGGCTAATAATATCCAACATGGATTATTTTATGAGCTGTGGTATCACCTCCAAAATGTCTGCCTGCTGGTCCATCATGTAATTCTTGCAATACATTTTTTGCTTCAGTCTTTTCAAGACATCTTAATAGAATTGAATCATAATTTATCTTGAATAACACATCATCAATGATTTCATAATGTTTAGCGTTTAATCTTAAAGTGTGTTTTTTATTATAGCTGAGGTTAGAAGGAGCATACCCATTATTCAAGTAAAATATCAGATCAACATATTGAGATTCAGAATCCATAACACTTATCTGATTTGCTTGGATGATATTAGATTGATCTTGATGTTCTGGTATGTTGTGAGCTCCTGCTAACAATCTACAAAAACCTTGTCCTCTAATAATCTTGGCTAGTTTAATATCAATATTATACTCTTGCAAAGTTGTTGCCCAATTAGCTCTCTTTTCTCCTACTTCTTTTTGAATTAACAATTGTCTCACTGCAGAGAATGGGACAATAATTTTTGTGTGTGTCTTTAGGAGAAAAGGTCTAAAATGTTTAATTGACTTAAACACAGCGAAGGATTCTTTTTCTACATCGAAATAATTAAGCTCGGCTCCTTATAGATTTGAGCTAAAGAAAGAAATTGGTGCTTCTATTTGTTGATCATTGAGTTGTGTTAAAACAACATCATAGGATGTTTCAGTAGCTAAGGTATACATAATAAAATCTTTAGAAAAATAAGGATTATTCAATGCAGGTGCATTAATGATTGCTTGTTTGATTGTATCAAAGGCTTCCTTCTCTTTATACCCCCATTTGAATACTGAATTTTTCTTAATCATATTTTGCATAGGTAAAACAATTTGAGAAAAATCAGGAATGAATATTTTTACAAAATTTATTTGCCCTAGAAATGATTGCATGGATTTTTTATTATGAGGTGAAGAAATATCAGAAATTTCTTTCACTCTGTCAGGGTCAATATATATACCATATTTTCACACAAAAAACCCTAATATTTTTCCTTCATTGAGATAAAAGAAGGATTTCTTTGGATTAAAGAAATACCAAATCTTCTACATCTTTCAAATATATGTTTCAGATCATGCAGATGATTGGCTCTTTTCTTTGAAAATACTATTATGTCATCAAGGTAAATAAAAACTGAGCTATTAATCAGACCCTTAAATGCTATATCCATGGCTCTCCGGAAAGTAGCTCCTGCATTTATTAAACCAAAAGGCATTTTCTGATAAGCATAGGTTCCCCATTTAGTTCTGAAAGTGGTTTTCAACCTATCAGTTGGATGTACCAATATTTGGTTATAGCCTGAAAAATCATCAAGAAAAGACATGATCTCAGAACCATCTCCTTTTTGAGGTATTTGTTCCATCGTTGGCAATGGGAAATTATCCTTTTGACATGCCTTGTTTAAATTTCTAAAATCAATGCAGATTCTAATATCTCCATTCTTCTTCCTGATAGGTACCATGTTGGAAACCCAATTAGAATTCCTTACAGGAAAAATTATTTTGGCCTTTAAAAGTTTATTGAGTTATGCCTTGACTTGACTTTCAAGATTTGGATGAATTTTTCTTAACTTCTGTTGAATAGGTTTGACATTAGAAAGCATTGGAATTGTATGTTGAATAACATAAGTATCATAAGTTTTCAAGTCTTCATAATTCCAAGCAAAAATATCTTTATACTTACTCCGAAGTTTGATGAAAGCATTTCTTTCTTCTGAAGTTAACTTGAGTCCTAAATTAACATTTTTAGGTTTAGACTCAGAACCAAGATTTACTAATTCAAACTTCAAAGTAGAACTTTGAAGTTTAGCATTAGTAACTTTCTTGAATCTGTCTTTTATATCATATAGGTCCTCAAGTTTAACTACAGATTTAGGAATAGGATTTTCATTACTTTTTGAGGTATTTTGAAGATCATGATCATTTTCATCAACAATTTGTTCATCATAGGATTTCTCTGAAGTCAAGAAATTCAATATATCTTCATCATGATAGAATACTCTCCAGTTTGCGGTATTATCAGGAACAGATGGTCGAAATATTAATTCAACTGAAAATCTATTAGGAATGTAATCTTGAGCAGGGAGGAGTTTGGATGAAACATTAGCGAAAAAATCAGCTGATGTATTTTGAATTCTAAGGGATAGAAAAGACGTTGAATGCTAAAAATTGAGTGGTGAGGTCTTGTACAAGGGTTTGATAATGTTTGAGATGCCCTGAAAGACAATGGATAGTATTCCTCACTTGTCTTATGACAATTTCAGAATCACCATATACTTTCAAGTATTTGACATTTAACCCTATTGCTTTATAAAGCCCTTGGATCAAGGCTTAATATTCTGCAGTATTGTTTGTGCACTCAAATTCTAGTCTACATGACAACATAGTTTTCTCTCCATCTGGATCAATTAAAATGCATCTTGCTCCTGCTCCATCACTAGATTTTGATCCATCGAAATATAATGACCAAAATAAAGGCTTATCTACAGGTTTATCTATAGATGTATCAGAAACATTAAAAATTCTAGATGAATTAGATTGTGAAAAAATTTCAATTTGCAAAATAAATGTATTTACAGAAAAGGGTGATTGTGGTGCTGTGAAATTCCCAAGGAATGATTCAGCAGAATAACCTCCAAGGATATTTCTATTAAAAGCTACAGGTTCATTTTCTTATTCAAATTCTGTTACAGTATGCATCATGTGTTTTTCTCGCTCAAATTTGATTTGATTTGGTTTCTCTTTGTAGGGAAGCCACATATGTGAATAATCAGTTGCAATATAACCATTAGGTTTTGCAGACCAATCCCTGCTTAAGACTAATCCATATAATTCAGGAATATCTGTGACCAGAATATCAATTCTTAGGAAAATCCTAGGATCGGAAGGTAATCGAATGGTAACTGAATTAATTTCTCCTACAACTTGAACTTTAGAGCGATCCAATTGTACAATGTGAACTACAAAATTTTGTGGTTCAATATTCAATTTTGTACAGACTGAAGTAGGCATTATATTAGAGGATGCTCCTGAATCTATCAAACAATTATCCAAATTTTTATTATAGATTTCATAAGTCAAAAGAAAAGGAGGTGTCTAAGAATTTGATCTTTCTCCAATAAGAACAGTATTAGTGGCATCTACTTTATCTAGTGGCTTACCTGTTCCTTTGGCTGCGTTCGCAACTACACCGCTTGGTAGAGGAGCAATAGGTGTTGCATTTAATTCTTTCAATAGCAGTTTCTGTTGATGTTTAAGTTTGATGAGTTCATGTAAGGAAATGTTCACTCTAGTCTTCTTCATGTCTTCAACAATGTTATAATCCATAGGATTTGTTACCACTAGAGTCTTAGATGTTGATGTAGGAGTATTAGAAGATGATGGCTGATTTTGAGTGGGTAGGGGAGAATTTTTCTTTATAGGGGATTTTATTTGGTAATTGGAGTTGTACTTTTCTTCTTAGGAATAGATTGAGCAGGTTCCACTGTAGATTTTCTCCTTGTACTTACAGGCATGGCTTCTTGTTCATTGTCTGAGTTAGGGAGAATGAAATCCCACATCCCATGTAATTTAGCTATTTCCTCTTTTTCTTCTTCTTCATCTGATACGAGAGGAGTATCTTCTTCTTCTTCCTCTTTTGATTCTGCATTGGAGATTGAATTGGGAGGTTTAGATTCAACTTGTGTTCTTTTGAAGTTTCTGAATGGTCTTTTGGTAGAAGTCTTTGCTACTTGCTTTTTAATCTCAACCATCTCATTAGACATGGTTTTGAGAACTTTCTGTAAACCTTCCATGTCATATGGGTCTCTAGGTGTATTCTTCTTTGAATCATCTTTAAAGCTAACTTTCTTGGATTTTATTTCCTCAATAGCATTTTTCTTATCTAGAGAAATAATCTATTTTTCAACTGCAATAGCTTCTTTCATATTTTCAGCTAAAGTAGGTTTTGTAGCTTTATCTACAAAAAATTCTATGTTTGAGGGAAAAGCATTTATATACCATTCAATTCTAACCTGCTCACCAAGTTTTGAATCTGTAAGGATTTTATTCAAAATTTTGTTGAATCAAGAGTTAAAATCTTTGATGGGTTATTTGGGTTTTGTCCTCAGATTGGAGAGATCATTGATTAGGGTAGCTATGGATCTGTCATCTCCAAATTTGGTCAAGAAATGATCTGAGAAAATATCCCAACTTGTAATAGATCCTGAAGGTAATGAAAAATACCAAGATCCTATTGCCCCTTGCAAAGTATAGGGGAATAACCTGACTACAAAATCTTCACGTTCAACTCCATTTAAATTTACAGCAAGCATAAAATTATTGATGTGTTTTTCAGCTGGTATGTTCAGGTCAGTACTGAATTTTGGTAGCCATTTTTAGCATGATCTGGTAAATCTTGTAAAGGTGTAGGCATATTAATAGCTCCTAGTCTAGCCCAAGGTCTTGGTGCTGCTTGTGCCATTGTTGGGATAACAATTGAAGGGTTTGAAGAAACAACTGGGGTTCGAGAAAATGTTGGAATAAATATGCTTTTCTGAGTTGAGGTTTTGGAAACAGATGATTGAATTTGCAATGAAGAACTAATATCACTCTTTGATTCCAATGGGGTTTTTCTTGTTTTAACTCTACTAGGTAAAGGAAATTCCTTTGGAGGAATACCAAGGTTTTCAATTTGTGACCTAGTGAGAGGTCTGGAAGAAACAATTTGTGAAGTAACACTACCTTCAGATATTTCAGACTCTTCTAATGATAATGAGAGTATGCGTTATAGACTAAATATCGTATTTGGAAAGTTAGGAAAGTTTATCCTCTCTAGTGAATTTTGAGACTTTAGTAGTGGGTGTTTGAATATTTCTATCAATTTCTTCCCTGGTGATTTGAGATGTAAAAGAAATTGAAGAAGGTGATGAGGGTGAATTGCTCTTAGAATGACCTGTAGATTTGGATTTATCTGCCATTCATAGCTTATGCCCTCCTTCTAGCACCAAAAGTGTTGAAGCCTCGAAAATCGCTACTTCAAACATTGGGGGAAAACCACCCGATCAGGACCTTAGGACAACTCCTTTTCTATTTGGTGTGGTGGCTCCGACTATATTTATAGGACCAATTTCCTAATAACTAAATGGGTTGGTGATGGAATAATTGTATGAGTGGATAATGGAACTAAAATGACTAAAGTAATCTATCTAATTTAATCTATAACTTATAAATAATTCTAAAACTTAACCCGGGTGTTGAATATGAATACAACTTAAAGATTATTTCAATCAGATCAATAACCATGAAAATGTATTATAATTTAACTGAAATATGCAGTATCAAATAATGATAACTCTGTTTAAGAAATTAAACAGAGTTATAATAACACATTGCATTCATAATTTTATATATCATTTTTATACACTATGAAAGATAGATATTTCTGTACATTCAGAAATGATATGTATAAAGAAATATTTGTAAAGCAAGTACATATAAATGATAGCAAATTTAAAGAGAATATCTCATAACATAAGAAAAATAGCAGTAAATTGATAGAAATACCAGATTCATCTTGACACTTTTCCTGATGCAATTCAATATCCAGATCCAGTGCTTTAATGTAAAACAAAATCTAAGGTACAAAAATGCAATTCTCAGAGGTAATTTTCCATAAACCACCAGATGTGATCCTTTATAAAAATATAATAGTCGATGGAATACAAAAATGTAACATCCAAGTCAAAAATATTACAAACTTAGGACCCCTTTCTAAATGCATGAAAGGGGTTTAAATAGAAACTTAATGAAACAAAATAACTAAAACTATTGCTACAATCTATCATCGGAAATCTAGAAATAGACTTGTGATATTAAAATTAAATAGATTCATTGATTTTCTCCAGCATTCAATGTGCCAAGGTGGAACATTTTGAGCATATCTTTGACCTCTGCTGGATGACTTAGCCTCGAATGTAACTGACCAGTATACATGGCATCAGAAAACTCTGGAATGATGCAACTAATAGAATTGGAAAGGCATTTGATTGCCATTTGTTGACTGTGTGGCTTGATTAGATATGTCCAGATGATGTCCCATGAAATTCCTTGAAGTTTGCTGATTTGTTGATTCTTATTGACTAATTATTGCTTCCGCCTAGAATCAGTCTCTTTTACCTTTGGTAATTTACCTGGGATACAATATGAAATTAAATTGGTGGCATATAAGCTATCATTAACCAACTTGTGTTATATTATTCATCATATTCTTGGCTCTTAATGTGGCTCTTTCTCCTTTTATCAACTACTTTTCTAATTCAGTAAACATAATTTCTTTGTGTCCTTCTTCAATCCTGGGAAGGTTTGCATTCCTTCCCTGCTCTGAGTCTTGCCATGAAAGAAATTAAGAAATTTTCTCATTTGCATCATCAAATTCGAGCCTGAGGTTGATTCCTTCATCTATAAGAGATGATGTTATTACACATAAGGGCTCAGTTTGTGCCATCTTTTGACATAGTTCATTCAACTTTTGAGACAGTAGTTTGTTCATTTCAAGAGGTTTATTTTTAAATTGATCTAATTTAGGATAATCCCTAAATTTGTCTAATACTGCTTGGAATATTTTCTCTTGTTCAACCTTAGCAGTTTTCTCATCTTGCAGTAAGGTTTGTAACTTTTCCACCTCTTGATTCAACTGTTGTTGCTTATTTAAATCTTGTTGATCAATCTTTTTCTTTTGAATGCTAAGTTGCTCTTCCAACTGTTTAGATCCAAGCTTTTCATCTTGCAACTACTGTTCCAACTGCATAATATTTTGTTGATTTTCTATTTCTTGTTCCTCCAGCATAGCTATCTGTACTTCCTTTTGTTTCATCATTTGGGTGACTTCCGAAGCCTTGTCTATAGTGGCTGCATTATAGGAGGCTGCATATTGTTCTTAATACTTTTTTTTTCCTTTCCTGTTTGAACTGTAGTTCCTTTCTCAATATGTATATTAGTTTTGCTGCCAGGATTATCCTTTTTAACATCAAGTTTGTTACTTGTGATTACTTTTTCACTCTGTACATTACCCTTACTGGTAGATTCTTCTTTTCCTGCTTTGTTTCCTGTATCTTCTTTTTCATTCTACTCTGTTTCTATATTTTTCAGCTCCTTGTGAATGGATTCTTAATTGGTCAAGAGGAGATTTTAGTAGTCTCTGACTTTGAAATAGTATGAATTTATTCATATCTTCAGTCTGAAACTTGGATTTAGCCAAGTTATAGACTTGGGAAAAATTTATCAACAGAAACAAATAAATCGTTGAATTGATCGGGCTCATGCTCAAACCGAGCAATTAAACCTGAAGTTGTGAAATCAAATGCTACTTTTCTCGGGTCGTACTGCCTGCCTGGGACTGTTGAGAGCTTAAGATCCCTTATTTTGATGACTTAATTCTCAGCATGTATGAATTTATTAAGAGTAAAATTCCCACAGTGAAATGGAAAAGTAGTCCACATTAGTTTCTTGTTATTCTTGAGACACCTTGACATGCCTTCTACTGTTAACTGGTAGGAGATTTCATATGATAACAGTTTGTATGGGAAATACAGAGGTAAAATATGGGGCTCCACTATCCTCCCAAATATTCTGATATAAGTGAATCTTTCTTCTCTGAACCAGTCACCAATCAGGGATATATCATTCTTAGCTTTTTCAGAAATCCTGGGAGGAAATCGGTCAAAAATGGTTTGATAGATAGGGATGAGGAAATCGTGACAAATTCTATAAACATGGTTTTTAAAATGCACCTTCCATAAGAGCTTATGGTAAATATGAATAGGAACGGGATATTTGGGGGTCCATTTCCAACCAAGAATGGGAAATTCAGAGTTAAAAAATAGGGCATCTAAAATGTAGGCACAAAAGTAAAATGGGGTTGTCTTTCTTGTGTCTTTATCTTTTCTATACTCTAGGATTATATTGGCTATCTTATCTGAAAGGATAACTGCCCAGTCCATGATTTTATAATTCACAGCAGAATGGATTAAGGGTACCATTTGTATTGAAAATCTGGCTGAATTATCATTTCCAAATAGCCTGCACATCATTGCGGTGGCATAACAATATGGAGGCAAAAGGGACTCCACGGAGTACATACCTAATGATTCCTTTTTATGCTTCTCTAGAGATTTCCTCCATTATCTGATTGGTTCAGACTTAGTTACCGACAGCAAAATATTTTATGAAGGCTTTGTTGTAGAGTTTTTGAGGGTCTGGAATATGGTACATTGCCTTCAAATCCTCTGCTCTAAAAGGCCCAAATATTGTTCCAGAAGGTGAAACAAATGTCCTATTTTTGATGGTGACATTGTCTATCACCCACCGAACTACATCATAATAAGGGAATATGTTTGCCCGAGCTGCAATTCAGTGAAGGAATGAATTTGCGAGCACTTTAAGAGCAGTCTCAGAATCAGAATCTGAGTCTTCTTCATCAGGAACTGTTTCCTTCACCTCAGTAACCTTAGGGTTTTATCTTTCAATCAGGTTATATACATGTTCCCAAGTCATTTTTCCAAGTCCTTGGCATGATGTGTCTGTAACCAGCTTAATTTTGCACTAGTTTTTCTTTTAGTACTATGGGAATAGCAGTGAAATTTGCAGCGGGAGAAGCCTTTGCTTTCTTAGATCTCTTAGACATTTTGTTGTCTGGTAATGTCTCACTTGCTCGATGAACGAAAGGATTGGGTGTTCTATGGTTCTGCAAAGGAGAAAAATTTTCAGACGTAATGAAAATGCAATGAGGAGAATAGCTATATGGAACGATTTTTTCGTTATTTTCAATTTATTAAATTTGTGTTAAAACTTAAATGCTCTCTATAAGAGTCACACTCACACATTCAAAATAGAATCAATCATCATTATTCGTATGATTTTCTATTTAATAATAAACGTACAATCAAAGATTGGTGCTTTTGAAGTGAGAATATAAAACTTTCCTTTTGAAGTTTGTGATTGCAATGAATAAATAACATATGCGTAGTATAAAGCAAACATAAATATTAAGTATTGATCGTATCGAGAATTTTCAACAAGGATAACAAATAACATGTCATGATCTCCACCGATTTTCAATTGCAATGATGGTATATCGCATCAGCTATTTTTAAAGAGAGTAAGTTGTAAATGATATTCTTCGATTTCCCGATTGCGATGATGGTGAGGTCCATTGCATCGAAGTTTTGTAGAATGAGTGAATATAATGTTTGTTTCTCCGAAATCCGATTGCGATAAATCACATCGCATCAGGGTTTATAAAACAAGTCCATGTAACATTACTCTTCTAAAATGTGATTGCGATGAATCGCATCGCATCGGAGTTTTTCAAAACAAATGTGACAACTTAAAACCTTTGCGATTTGTGATTGCGATTTTTTCTATCGCATCAGAGTTTTTTCAAAACAAATGTCAAACTTTAAGATATCTCTGATTTGCGATTGAGATTACTGTACCACATCGAACTTTGTTTAATATGAACACTTTATGTATTATGTTGATGTGATAAAAGTTTTTATATCTCATCGGATCAGAAAGTTTCAATATTACATTTTTTTATAAGCACTTGTGATTTATAAAACAATGAACTCTTTATTTGTTTTATTTAAAATTATCGGATTTCCTCTAAGTATTTTATTCCTAAAAAAGAAAGGGGACCTATTTCTAAATGAAATTTCTTGTAAAAATTTGAAATGGGGAGGGTTGTTGTATTGTACAATAGGTTCACATCCCATCTTCAAGATAACATAAGAAGCAACTGTCTTCTTATGCCCTACGTGATGATGCCATTTGGAAAGATTATGCAGCACTACTTTTGGAGGAGATTATGGAGCACTGCTGATTAGCATCACTTAGCCTTTTTTATTCATTTTGACTTGATAAGTGATCTTTGTTCTTTAGGCAGCTTTTAGATTTATAACATGTACATTTGCTGCTCTTTTCTTCACAGTTCTCCATCTGATCATTGATGATGAACCTTTTCATCATGAGAGACCTGCTTGAACTTGCCATTTTTTTCCCTCCTTTGTATACTGATCATCATTAAATTACACCCCTGCAGACATGTAAAAATAGATGCTTTGGAACCTTGGAGAGCTCTTCTGGTGTTTCATGGAGATTTTTCTTGATCTAAGCATTTTTCTTCAGACAGTGACAAACCTTCTCTTTTCCTAATTTGGATCTTTGTTGAACTTCTTCTGACATGAGACAAAGTGACCTCTTAGTGGTGTGCGACCTATGGATAGAACAATGGTTGTTTTGTAGAACAGAAACTAATTCATGGTTGAATGGTACTAAACAGAGGCTTTTTGGCCTAGGATATCTTAGCCAAGGAAAAACTCCCTAAACACCACTATCCAACTTAGGGACAATTTTGACAGATTCTGAGTGTTTTCTTAGGCATGATCAGATTTTCAAATGACAAGATGACCAGGGATAGAGTTGCAGACACTTTTTCAACCTTTGGATAGTGAATGTCATGAGAAATAAGGGTAAATGACAATAGATAAACCAAGCTAAGATAGCTCTAGACAGGGATATTTTGCTGAAAAAAGACAGGGCTTGAAAACTGGAGATTTTTGTCATCATAGACTAATAGGAAGGGGTAGGAGGACAAAAAATTTGTTTGGGGAGTTTTCTAGATGACAAATTGACAATTTGAGATTAGCTTCTATAAAAATTAGCTAAGGAATCTAGTCATCAACAACGAGTGAAAAATACTGATGACTAACACCTATATTCCCGGTATAGTCCCTTATTGTTATTAGTGTAACCCCCTTATTATTATTGTTGTACCCCTATAACCCCCATATTGTTATTATTGTGCCCTTCAATTATTATGGGTAGGTCGGCTAGGATTACATTGTGGCCCCATGGACTCCTATATATAGAAATGAGGTTTATCATTTGTATCATCCAAGAATTGTTCATTCATGTAATGTATTGGAGGTTTCCCCCTCGAAGTGGCTTATTTATAAGGAATTGATATCTCTTTTCTTCTATTTTTGGAGCTGGTTTCACAACATTTGGTACCAAAGATTTGGATTCTATGGTTTCGCTACTTCAGACAAGTCATCGTGGATTTTTTGCTATAATTTGTTTTCTACAAAGGTTTAGAAGCTGAATTTTTAGGGCGCGAAGCCCAAATCATGAGGAACATCATCACAAAATTTTAGAGCTTGGTTCACAATGTTTTCGGAGATATGGTCTGTGGAAGCTAGGGCTTCTTTAGGCTCCCAAATTTCATTGCAAAGAGGTGATCATGGGAAAATATTCATAACTCTCTCTCTAAGCATCATATTGAAATTCTATAAAAAGTGGCTGCAGGTACACTAACTGTAGTTTATTATCTATCAATTTCAAAGCCAAAGGAAGGAACAATGAAACGTGGCAAGTCGTACAAGTTTTCTCTACTGAACTAGTGCATAATTAGGTCATTGTGTGATATTGGACATAACTTTTCCTTGGAGAATCCAAATCAGGTTATACCTATGGCATTCGAAAGAAGATTTAGAGGGCTACCTGAGGGCCAAATTTCATATATTGAAGATTTGAAATCACAGAGATAATTCAATTTCAATATAGAGCTCCTCAAAAGAAAGAAAAAGATGTGTATTTTTTTCCGAATTACATAAGTCTTGTGTAAAAAATCAGTTTGAAGTGATTCCAATGGCCTATTGATGACATATTTCAGTATTCAGTTCTGAAATGCCTCATAAAAATAATTCAACACCCATTAAGCCCTCAGAATACTCTACTATGACTCATGAAGATGAAGAATTGCAAAATGATCTATCAAAATTAGAAGAGAAACTGCACCAAATTTCGCTCTCGCAAAGAGCAGAAAAAAATCAAATGGAAGTTTTGAAGAAAGGCATGGAAGCAAAGATGGATGGTTTGAAGAACAATATTGGTGGTTTGAAGAAATGTGTGGAAGCTAAGATATATGGCGTGGAAGCTAAGATGGAGGACATGGAAGAAAAAATGAAAGACAACATGGAAAACATGAAGAATGATCTAAAAGTAGACATGGAAGGTTTGACAAAGTTGATACAAGAAATTATTCCTAATGGCGAAAAGATAGTAGAGGAAACTCATGATGAGAAAAAAACACATGTTAATCGTGATTTCATAAAATCTAATGTTGGATTGAAGAAATACCATATTCAAAAGATGGATATGAGGAAGTTTGATGGCAAGGATCCCGTAACATGGATACTACAGATGGAGCAATATTTTGATCTCAATAATGTGAAAAAAACACAAAAGGTACGCATTTCAACTTTAAATTTAGAACAAAATACATTTGTATGGTATCGATGGCTTTGCTCCCATAAAAAAATTGTCACTTGGTCAATTTTTACAAAGGAAATGATAGCACATTATGAGGATACAAAGAGAATCACCTTCTTTAGCCAATTGATAAATCTCAAACAAAAGGGTTTAGTGGTGAAGCACATTGAGGAATTCCAAAAATTGAATACAAGGGTAACTGATATTCCAAAGGAACACATGACTGATGTCTTCATATGGAGATTAAAGGATAACATCCAACATGAAGTTCGCGTTTGGGAACCCGATTCATTGGAGAAGGCATTCAGGTTGGCAAGTAAAATTGAATATAAAATTATGGCGATAAGGAAGCCTACCACTCACATCTATAAAGATGGAAGTGTTGCTACTCCTAGACTTCCACAACCTACAAGGTTGACACCACAACAATTGGAAGAAAAAAGAGAAAAATAGATTTTCTATAGTTGTGATAGCAAATACACTAAAGGTCATAAGTGCACTGAGAAGAAATTATTTTACATAGATTGTGAAGAGGAGGAAGAAAATGAGGAAGAAACTTCAAAAGTAAAGGATATACACCAGGAAGAAACCTTAGAAGAAGAAGAAATGAGTCCGACCATATCATGTAATGCATTGGTAGGAATTACCACTCCTCAAACTCTCAAGATAGAAGGACATATCAAGAAGAAAAAGGTAATAGTGTTGATTGATTTGGGTAGTACCCATAATTCTATTCATTGTAAGGTAGCCAAGGAATTGAATTGTTTCCTATACCCAGTACCAGAATGTCAAGTGATGGTTGCAAATGGAGGAATTATAAATTGCTCTAGAAAATGCCATAATATCAAGCTAGCCATGGGGAAATATGTATCGAATAGTCCAATGCTTTCCATCTCAATGGAAGGTGTTGATGTTGTACCAGGAGTATAATGGTTACAATCTTTGGGGATGGTAGCTTTTAATTTTCAAGAATTTTTCTTGAATTTTTTTTCGGAAGGAAAGGAAATCGAATTACGGGGTATTGCAAGGAAGCCAGGAAAGATAAAAAGCTCTAATGTCATGAAAAAACTTCTGAAGAAATAACAACGAGGCATAATTGCACAATTATTCTCACTATAAGTTCCAACATCAAAATCATCTATTTCTCCATATCTACAAAAAGTCTTGGACAATCATTCCACAGTGTTTGATACTCCCAAAGGACTCCCACCTATTTGTGACCATGATCATGTTATTCATTTGATTCTATGAAGTGTTCCTCTAAACAACAGGCCTTACAGATACCATTATGTCCAAAAGAGAGAAATTGAACATATGATTGCATAAATGTTAGAGGCTGGTATACTTCAACCTAGTCAAAGTTATTTTTCTGCTACAGTAGTATTGGTGCACAAGAAAGGTGGATCATGGCACATGTGTCTGGATTATAGGGAGCTCAATAAGCTAACTATTAAAGATAAATTTCCCATTCCTATTTTTGATGAATTATTGGATGAATTACATGGAGCAATTTATTTTAGCAAGTTGGATATTCATTTAGGATATCATCAAATTAGAATGAAGACTGAAGATATTTTGAAAACAACATTTCGAACTCATGCGGGTCAGTATGAATTTTTGGTCATGCCTTTTGGCCTTACCAATGCACCTTCTACATTTCAAGGGTTGATGAATTCCATTTTCAAACCCTTCCTTAGAAAATTTATGCTAGTATTTTTTGATGATATACTAATCTATAGCAGGTCTTGGAAGGATCATGTTCAACATGTTGATAGGGTGCTCAAACTATTGGAGGAGAAACAATTATATGAAAAAACATCCAAATGTTTCTTTGGAGTACAAGAGGTGGAATATATGGGCCATATTGTATCTCATGAGGTTTTTAAGGTAGACCCTAACAAAATTAAAGCCATTAAGGAATGGAAAGTCCCCATAGCCATAAAGTAGTTGCGCAGATTTCTCGAGTTAACAGGGTATCATCGCAAGTTTGTTAAGAATTATGGGAGAATAGTAGCACCTCTAACAACATTATTGAAGAAAGATGCATTTTCATGGACTCCTGAAGCAACTAAGGCCTTTGAGCATATTAAAGAGGAAATGTACCTAGCACTAGTCTTAGCTACGCCAGACTTCACAAAAACCTTTATTGTGGAATGTGATGCCTCAGGAAATGGAATTGGTGTTGTTTTAATACAAGAAGGAAGACCCATTTCTTTTGAAAGTTATTCAATCGAAGGAAAGTATTTACAAAAGGCTGTTTATGAGAAGGAAATGTTGGCAATACTACATGCACTAAAGAAATGGAGACCTTACCTAATGGGGAGACAATTCAAGGTAAAAAATTATCATGATAGTCTTAAACACTTTTTGGAACAAAGAATATCTTTAGAAGAGCAGCAAAAATTGGTCACAAAGATGTTGGGTTATGACTCTGAAATCATCTACAAAAAGGGAAGCTAAATGTTGCTACAGATGCACTCTCAAGAAAGGATGAAGAGGTGGAAGCATTGCTTTGTGCCATTTCAATTATCAAACCAGATTGGATAACCGAAGCAAGGGATGAATGGAAGAAGGACGAAGAAGTCTGGACTCTCATTCAAAATTTTCAGCAAGATCCTAGTACATATGATACATTTAGTTGGAAAAGTGGTTCCTTATGGTACAAAGATCGCTTATATATTTGCAAGAATTCCCAGCTAAAACAAAAGATTCTGTTGGAATTGCACACTTCTCCTTTAGGAGGACACTTGGGATTTTTAAAAACTTAACACAGGGTGAAGAAAGATTTTTTTTGGGATGGCCTTAAATCTGATATTCAAAATTTTGTGGTGGAATGTTTGTTTTGCCAACAAATTAAGGTTGAGATAATTAAGACCCCGGGTCTTCTACAACCTTTATCCATTCCAAGTCAATGTTGGGAGGAGATTTCAATGGATTTTATCACAGTTTTACCTAAGTCTTAAGGAAGGATTGTCATCATGGTGGTAGTTGATAGAATTACCAAGTATGCACACTTTTGTGCATTATCTCATGCATTTAAAGCGAGTACAATCGCTACTTCATTTATGGAAACAATTCAAAAGCTACATGGAAACTCGAAGATTATTGTAAGTGACAGAGATCCCATTTTTACAGGAAATTTTTGGACGGAATTATTTTCTTGTTTGGTTACTCAACTAGCTCATAGCTCATCTTATCATCCTCAATCCGATGGTCAAACAGAGACAATGAATAAATTTTTGGAACGATATCTTCGTTGTTTTGTATCTGATAAGCAAGCACAATGGGCCAAGTGGTTACCTGTCACTGAATGGTGGTATAACACTTCCTTCCATACTGCAGCAAAAATGACCCCATTTATGGCACTTTATGGATATCATCTACCATCCATCACACCTTATTTAAGGAAAAATGCTAGGGTTCAAGTAGTGGAGGATCACATCGACCATCAACAAGAAGTTCTCCAACTGTTAAAGGATAACCTAAATTTGGCACAAAATTGAATGAAACAATAGGCAGATCAACATTGAAGTGAGAGAAGTTTTGATGTGGGAGACTGGGTATTTTTACGGAGACAACCATACAAACGAATTTCCCTCAAGCAAGCTAAGAAGGATAACAAATTATCACCAAAGTAATGTGGTCATTACAAGGTTTTGTAAAATATTGGTACAATGGCATACAAATTGGAGCTTCCTGCTTCTTTGCGAGTGCATCCAGTTTTCCATCTTTCATGCTTAAAAAAGGCTATAGGGGACAAACTTCCAGTTCAAACAATATTGCCAGAACTTGATGAGGAAGGAAAAACCATATTGAAACCTGAAGCAGTCATGGAAACAAGAACTCAACAACTACGAAATTGATCAATTTTAGGGTATCTCATCAAATGGAAGAACTTACCCACTAAAGATTCTACATGGGAGGATGAGAATTTCATACAAAAGCACCCAGAGCTATTCAAGCGTTGAGGACAACACTTTTTGAAGGAGAGGAGCACGTTATGTCCCTATATTACTAGTATTGTCCCTTATTGTTGTTAGTGTAACCCCCTTATTGTTATTTTTTTACCCCTGTAACCCCCATATTTTTATTATTGTGCCCTTCAATTATTATTGTTAGGTTGGCTAGGATTACATTGTGGTTCCACTAGGATTACGTTGTGGGCCCATGGACTCCTATATATAGAAAGGATTTTTTATCATTTGTATCATCCAATAATTGTTCATTCATGTAATGTATTGGAGGTTGCCCCCTCAAAGTGGCTTATTTCTAAGGTGTTGATATCTCTTTTCTTCTATTTTTTGGAGCTGGTTTCTCAAAAAATGGATTCAGACTGCTACATATTATTTTACTAAATAGATTGAGGCTACTCCCACTAGGCAAGAAATTGATTTAGTTATCATTCAGTTTTTGGAAAATAACGTTTTGTCAAGATTTGGTTGTCCATACAAGATTATCGTTGATAATGTAGCTTCTTTCAAGTTAAAAAAGATGATTGATTTCTATGATAAATATCACATCAGAATTGGTCATTCTACTGCATATTTTCCTTGGGGAAATGGGCTTGCAAAATCATCTAGCAAATATTTGGTGAATATTATCAAAAATATGTTGCAGAAAAACAAAAGAAATTGGCACAAGAAGATTACAAATGCTCTGTGGGCTGATAGGGTGAGCACCAAAAGGTCAATTAGCATGTCTCCATTTCAGCTTGTTCATGGAATTGATATTTTTTTCCCTACCTCTTTTGTTGTTCCAGTAAAAAATGTGTTGCAATAGGTTTACAGTGAGCCTAATGAAATTCAAAGAAGGATCAATAAGAAGATAAACTTACAAAAATCAAGAGATGAAGTGTTCAACAATACTTCAAAGCTGCATGACAAAATTAAAAATGAGTTTTGACAGAAAAACAAAGGCTGATGACTTCAAAATTGGATATGTTGTTCTAAGATGGGATGCTAGAAATGAAGAAAATGGAAAGCATAGGAAATTTGAAAATTTATGGAAAGGAACTTACAATATTGAAGAATTCTTAGGAAACAAAGAATTTTTGCTAGAAGATATTGAAGGATAAGAAGTGTTGGGAGGACCTATCAATGGTAGATTTCTAAAGCACTATGTTTCCTGAAATTATAAGAAATAAATTCACTATCATTGTATATACCAGATTGTATTTGAATTTCAACAAATAAGGGAATGGTGGCAAAAGTTTGAAGCCTAAGGAGAAGGCCATAAGACTTCTGCAAACAATCAAGTTTTAGGCTTATTTCAAGTCAGATTCAAGTTGTTTTAAGTCAAAAATTTTTAGTTTGTTTCAGTTTTCCAAACTCCAGTTGAATCCATAGCCCAATGGATAAGGCTACATGATCTACGGTGTTCTTGACACCTCCTGAAGGAGTTGCCATCCCCGGCTGGAGCCAATGTTAGAGACAATTTTTCAGTGATAAAAAATAACTCTTTTGAGAGTTTTCTATTAGGCCATTAATCAATATTTTTTACTTTTTCAGTCAGTCTTCAACAATAAATTTGATCACTAAGAAACTCTCATCAACATATGCTACTCCTTCACACTTTTTCATCTCCACGTAGAGGTCTAAATTTATGTCATTTCATTCCATATAGGTCAAAGTTAGGGTCAAAACAACCATGAAAATTCTTTAGTTTTTCATTTTAAAAAGGGATTCAAAATTCCATTTCATTCATAAAGGTCATGTGGAAGGATGTAGCTAGTTTTATAGTCCATAAATAAATTATGTGTCATGGGAAATTCTATGTTTCATTGCTATATTTCGAAAAGAAATGAAAATTTTGCTAAGAAGTATAATTTCAAAATCATAGTATATTAAAGATTATTCTTTAATATTTCGAAGATAATTATTTTAACCATAGGTATTAAATCCTATGAGTTATATTTGCTACCATCATACTCCACTATCAAATCATTCTCCATTGCAACTATGACACGTTTCACTCATCCATTCACCTATCTTTCATCTCACATTTCTTATGTCATACCCCTACCCCACCAATCAAATCACCCTCACCGTATGTTAAAACTCCACCACTTCATTTATCACCGTTGCATCCTTGTTTCAACAAATGGCTCTTTTCAGACTTTAGCCCCCCCCCCCCATTGTGTGAGACTTAACATCGGGGGAGTCCAAAATAAGTGGAATTTTAAAATGCTTCGGCTGCTACGTGTCAAGCCCCTATGATTCCCCCCCCCCAAAACACGAAACCACTTCTCACTCCAGCACCCCTCTGAAATCATGTTTACTTCTAATATCCACATCATCATTTCTCCCACCTATCATGTCATGCTGATGTGTATTAGCCTGTCCAATTGGTTTAGTTCCCACGTTATCTTGACCATTAGCCAATTAATTCAAAGGCTAACTGCTAGGCAATGTATCCGCGCCTATTTTCAAATGGGAAACAAGATTAATTCCCTATAAGTTCACCATTGCATCCCTATTCAAACTTTTTCCTAGCCTTTTCAATATGTTTTGCATAGGTTTTTGAGTTTTCAACCATTACCAGAGTTTCAAAGATAAAAAATTATCACCATTTGAAGTTTCACCTTGCAGCTGTTGTATCTTTAGTTTTAGAGCTCATTCTAACTCTCGGCCTGTGTTTCCATACATATAATCCCTACTTTCTATCATTCAAATCACAAAACTTCTACTTTCAACCATTCTTATAGAGTCAACCAATTCTCCAAAAAACAAAGGACCTGAGAAACCAGTAAGTCTGTTACTACCTCCTTCTATTGATTTTCACCATATTTCCTTAGCAGATAAAGATTACAAGATAAATGAAACCTTAACTGATATTGAACTTTTTGACTTATATTGCTGGTTAGAGGATAAGCTCTTAGATAAATCATATGACATAGTACTATGGGACTCTAGTCTCCATCATTTCATCTTTCCTCATACCCATAGTTTCCTAGAATTTGTTAGGAGATGCCACGCCTGGTATAGGCCATACTAGAGAGCTATCATAGCTCCTATAAGAGAAGTTTTAATGACCATGGATGCCCAAACAATTGAAAAAATAATGCAAGCCCCAAACATAGAAGATGCTACACCATTTTCCAAATAAGCCTTGATAGAAATTTATCAAAAAATAGGCTTTTCAAAGAGAGCTCAAACTTTTTAGCTTTTCATGACTGAAAATGACCCATTACTTAAGAAAAACCCTCCATAACCAGTATCCATTTTCCCTGAAAGAACTAGAAAAATCATTATTGTCATTTCCTACCTTCTTGGTTATTATTCAAACCAATGGGTAGATGAAGCCATCTTAGGGTTTCTTTCCATATTTTCCATGGATTCCAAACCTTCCATCATTTTCAATTTTAGTTAGTTTATTGCAGATGCTATTCATGACCAGTTTGTGAAATTCACAACTGAAGAGGATTTCAGGTATGCCTCCATGTTTGTATATTTATTTTTGTACTATCAGGGGGGGAAGTTTAAGTTTTCTCTACAGAAACTGGATGAAGAAGGCCACCAGCAGTCAATTATTTTTTGGACTTCATTAGTCATGAAGAAACAGAAAGAGTATTATTTTAAACAGTATGTGAAATTTTTTCTTCAACCATCCTTCAGTTTGTTGAACAACACTCCAGAGCCAAGAATTACTGAGGAAATCAGGAAGGTATTGCAGTTATAGGGGATTGGTATCTTTAGCAAAACTATACAGAGCTCAAAGTCTATGGCTGTGAAATTTCCCCTTATAAGCTGCCCAAATTCCTCCCCATGAGGATTTTTTCACTCGAATATATCAGAAAAATGGTCAATGGAGATGAAATTCATTTTGTCTCTGCTAAGAAGAAGTCACATTTTAAAATTAAAAAACAGATATGTATTTTTATCTGTAATAGTAGAGCATAAAGGGAAGAGGCAGATAAATTGTTCAATGAAATACAGTTTAGCCCAAGATTTACTTGGTCTTATGATCCATTTGGTGTCATATCTAAATTGAGGGTGGAAAATAAATCAACAGAATAATTTCATACACCTAGGCCAGATATTGAAAAATACATGAATCAAATTGAATGGACATAAGTCAAAGTACAGGAGGCAGAGAAGCATAAATTATCTACATCAGCATTGCAGACTCCAATTACACATGAAAGAGTAGGGAAGAGAGTTAGAGAAGATCAGTCATCTCCAATGACTGATTCATCAAGCAAAGAATTCAAGATTCATTAAAGGAAGAATACAAAGTTAAATTCGAAGACTAATCCCAACAAAGAGTCAGAAAAAATAATTGATCATTATCACTGAAGAGGCTGCTCCTTCTACACAAACAGGTGATAAAGGTACTATTGCTATTCCTACTACTTTTATTGTTTCTAAAGAGTAGCAAACAACAACTCCTAAAGAGCAACATACATCATCTTCTCAAGATCAACAGAAAGCCATGCATATTAGCACAACTGTTGTAGGGGAGAAAGAAAAGAAGAATATTTCCTTTGATACTTTCAAAGAAATGAAGTTAAAGAATGAAATTTTGAAGACAAGTACCTACAATCAGTTTTGGAAAGAGACTTCTAGTTCACAAAGTAGGCTTCTTTCATCCATTGATTCTGAAAAGGGAAAAATGCATTTTGCATTCCTTCAAAGCACATATCTCATAGTCAAAGTCAGAGGAAGATTACAAGAATGCTACATTTGAGTTTGACACAAAAGAAATTAATCCAATAGACAAAATGGAGCTTCATAAGAAAACTGGTGAGATGATTTCATCATCTCTCTCTAATTTTAATATTTTATTATTTGCAGCTTTCTCTAGCAAATGTGCAGTCACAACTCAAATTGGAGAATTTGTCTTCATTTGAAAAAGACATAAGAATAAAGACTCTATAATACCTAGTGGTGAAGATTTGATATGATCCATCCAATTTGAATGCTATTAAAGAGATTATCAAGAAGAAAAATGTTGATATAGCAGAATTGAGAAAGAAATTGAAAATCCCTGCTAAAGAAGATCCTTTGAGAAAGGATATTGAAGAAAATGAAAGTCAAAAGATAGATATGATGAATTTGATAATGGAACAAAATGAATAAATAAAGAAAATGGAATCAGAGTTGGAGAAGATGATTAAGGAAACCAATAGTGAATACATCAAAGGCCCCTTTAGAATCAATGTCGCTAGTAGCTATTCCATTAACTCAAACTTCTACAGCTAGAACTGAAGATGCAGCTGAACAAGTTACTAAAGTAGTTCAAAAAATGTCCATTCAAGAAAAGGATATTAAAAAGTTACAGGATCGGGTAGAATTACTCCAATTACATAAGAGTAATGTTGATAGCTCCCATGCAGCTGAAGCACAAAGGGATAAATATTTGATTGGAATATTTCATAAAGAATAGAGGGAGTCCTCCATTGGTAATACTTTGGACCAGGTGAAAGAGATCATATGGGTAGACATCACAGATTCCATCACTGATATTTGGCCAAGCATACAAATCATTTTTGAGAAAAAAAATTGAACTAGAAGGAAAATGAGGCCATAATAACAACCAAAGAATAACTAGGAGACAAGCCTACCGCAACAAATAGTATCATCAGATTTCTGAATTCAAAGAAAAGATGTAAGTTAGATGAATTTGGCATTGAGGAAAAAACAGAATCCATTCTGGAAGTGAAAAGAGTGCTGACAAGGAAGAATTTGAGTCTTAAACTGGAAGAAAAATGTCACCATCTGGAGGTTACAGTTCATAGATTCTTCAGCAGGATAGAATCTCTAAGCTAGAAAGGGTTTCCTTCAATATTTATAATTAATGATAAACTGAGGACCATAGATGATTATGGAAAGAGATTATAGGAAATTCGGGATACTGATAAGTTTGAAAATATTAAAGGCACATTAACAGGAAAATCATTGTTGGGAGCAATAAACAATGATATTTATATTCAATATGAAATTAAGCATGTCTTTGATGTGAAACCAACTTTTTCCAAATACACTAAGGGAGATACAATTGATGGAAGGGTAATCAAATTAAATATCCTTGATGAAGAACATTGGGAAAAGTTATGTGAATTGCAGGAGTAATTGATAAAAGTGGAAAATTCAATTCTGACATATAAGCAGTCAACAAATGGACAATGTAGCACGTGATTTTCCTCTTCAGCAACAATTTTCAGTTATAGTCAATGAAAGCACAACAAATTCAATTTATTTCCCATTATGCAGTTAGAGCTAGTTATATAATAAAGTGCTCTCAGTTGGATAGCCTTTAATGTAACAATTGTATTTCATTTTTCTATATATACTTCGATGTACGTAGTATTTCTGTTGGATATTCAAGTTCTGAAAACTCTGTGCATTATTTGTGGACTTGATATTAATAAAAATCAAGGAGTTTGCAGGAATTGTGTGAGATTCATGTGGTATTTTATTAAGCATTGTGCCTTTCTATGTTAATTCAATTCCATTCCATTTTCTGTGTAAAATATTATTCATTTTATAAGCAGAAATTAGTCAAATGCTCTGTTTATTAATATTTTTACAATGTGTCTTTCTTCTAATGAATGAATTCATGTAAAAATTCTCATTCATACTTCTCTTTTCTACCACTATACATAAATGACAAATTAATGTGCTTAAATAAATTTCCTATCTTGCCTTACTCGGTTTTCTATAGTACAATCTTTGAAATCACTTTTAGCTCTCAATGATTATAAATTTATCCAGCAAAAAAAGAATTAAAAAAGTATAAAACAAATTAATCTATACCTACCCTAAAAGCTGGTACTCAACCCTAAAATTCAATAATTAAAAAGTGTCACAGAGCCTGAGCCCTCTCTGGTTAGGTAGGGCTAGCTGCCTAACTAAAAGTTGGTCTGCGGTTACCTTTCTTCACTCCTAATTTTAGCCAAGGAAGTTATGGAGAGTGATAAAAGGTTCATTTACTTCTTAGACCAAAAAACCCCAATATTTTTCTGTAACATCATATTTCTTCTTGATTTTATCTGACAACGCTTGCTCTTGCGCTATCTCTCTGAAATCGGCCATAGGATCGACCCCCTTGTTGGGAAATCCCGTGATTATAAGAATTATATCTGTGTCATTTGAGATGTGCTCTCCTAACCATAGCACATCATCATGCACCAAAGCCAATAACTACCTGACATAGATATCATTAATGGGGTTGCGGCCAAAATGAGGGATTTGAAAAATATTGGGGAGGCTTGCCTTGTGGAGAGTGAGCATTTCTCTCTTTGGTTCAAGGCACACCATACCTCCTGCATATGGAACTGGATGAAGATAAAGCCCTGGTGCGAGGTATGGAAACTTCCCCACATCTGTAATGTCCCAGTTATTGAATCACAACTAAGGGATTCTGTCCATCATGTCCCCCTCCATTAGCATGTTCTCTAGGATCAGGGACACTTGGATAGATGCACACACCTAATCCAACTCATTTGGCACTTTCACTGTAGGTTTTCGCGGCGCAATGTAACCAGGAAGCTGCGAGACTGGTGATACTTCTACTATGTCGTTATCCCCTTCTTCAATAGTCTCTGGGATTTTAGGCATGGGTTTCTTCATCTTATCTCCGACAGAATGGCAAGGTTTGGAGGTATTTTTTTCTTAGAGACTTGCACGTTCTAGATGTTTGTCCTATCTTTGTTTTATATGGCATAAGGGTCCTGAAAACAGGCACCTCCTGCACAACAGGGTCTTCCCCGAGTCTAGTGGTAGTCATTCTACCCCAAACCACGTATCCTAAACTCGCTTGGCACAAATATTCCTCATGTTGAGAATTTGGAGGGCTTAAGTTTAATACAAATTCTCTTCTTGATATTTAATTTTGAATGTACTTATGTCTTCTCTTCTTTAGGTCAAGTTAATATTTCATCAAGTCAATTATCAAAACATAAGGCAAAAATATTAGGCTCCTATAGCCAGGGAAAAAACTCACAAAGAATTATTCTTATTGATCTCCCAATGAAAAGTACCAAGACCTAAAGTTAGATCTTGACCTAGAGTTAGATCTTCCAGAATTTTTTTCTTCACCTTGTGCATGCTTCTGTTTGATTTTCTTTGACTGTGAGAAGGTAAATCAAGGATTTACCTTCTTCACTCTTACTCCTGCTTCTTCTTATGTTCATTGTCTCTTATTCACACTAATATTATTCTTTTATCTATTTACCGCACTTACGTTCTCCTTTGTCCGCACTGAATACTATCTTGTGTATATATATGTATGTTTCCTCTACTGTAATATCTACAGATTCTGCTTGTTTTCAATTCCCTTAGTATATATATGTATGCTGCCTCTGCTATAATATACACAGTCTTTTTTGTTCACAATTCCCTTAGTTTCTCTGCGGTGGTTTAGGCTCAGGCTTATCTGCAATTTTAGAGTAATACATATTCAATTGTGTCATCTACATTCACTTCAGAGAAATATGCATCAACTCTTGAGTTGTCCACATTTACTTCAGGCCTGTCCATTGATCTATTTCTATCTGCATCGAAAACTACATTCCAAATAATATGCAACTATAGTTATATATATACATGACTATGCTTGCTATTAGGCCGACCATCCAGCTGAGTGATAGGCCGACTTTTCCACTGTGAACAAGCCGATATGAATTGAGATTTATTAATTATTTAATGTGGCAACCTTTGTTGTAACTATAGCTTGACTTTCATCATTGATTATGGGCTAGACTTCCAGCAAGGTCTTGGAGCATATATGACACTTAATTAAATTTTATATCTTTGATTCCTTCTTTTCATATTTACATTGTCAACATGAAGACCTACCTAGATACACTTTTCAACACTCCCTCTTAAATATGGAGGTATTCATACAGGTACATGGTTACTTTCAAACCGAAGAATCTCATCAGAAGAATCGTATTTGTAATCGCATCTGTATAGCATCATATCAACCAGCATTGTCCTACTACAAGGCCTTGACTAACAACCCCATCTGTCAACAAGACAATGGGATACAATGCTAGTGAGACACATGACTAATAGACACCAGAGTCATTGTCTCTCCAAGGTACATACACCACCTAGGTGTTCCCAGAGTATGAACTTCTTGGAATATTCTTCTCTTGGGTAGCCAGCCCTCAAAGAATATTGGTCCATGACTACTCTTATATTGAATTCCCTATTTCATTCTAAAAGAGTATCGAATGCCATATCATTACCCAATCCTCCATTCTGTCTTCTAGGTGAAGACCAGAATAATGTGTCTATCCATTCTCTTCACATGGCCTTCGCTAAGGCCTACGGCTATTAGTCCTGGTCTAGTGCATGACACATGTAATAGAGAATCACATACGCCACTCCCTCTTAACACGGGAAGGACACACTTCAAGTTTCTTCCAAGAAAATTTCCATATAGCTCATTATCAACCAGGGTCCTGCAGTAGCAATCCAGCTACTCATGAAGAGTTCCTCCCCTCAATGTCTTGGATTTCGATATTGAGGAATCTTAAACTTTTGGCTTCATAGGACATAGATCATCCATCACTTTCAGTCACGAGTCATGTCCACTAGAAAGTGATTCATCAATCTTTATCATCTGGTCCATTGTTATGCCATGCTGCTTTCCTTCGAATCATCTCCAAGGATCATACATCCTTTCTCATGATTAGCAGCCCTGCACAAATTCATCCGGATAAACATATACATATTAACTTTTAGAATGAAAGTTACCTTAGTGATGATATTTCACCATGACATCCTCCTATAGGAATCGGCATCCTTTATACATATTGACACATCACCTAATCATATGTTTTTCCAAGGGTCTTCTTCTTTACTAGGCTTCCGTCAGAGTCTACATATCATCCTAGGACATCTCTTAGTCACATATTCTTGGTCTCTATATGATAACTGCCTCTTGACATGGTTGAATTTCATGATCTCTTCCTCTTTGCACATTCTTCTTTGCTAGGATTTTACAAATTTTCCACTTTCTAGTTTATGTACAAGCACCTCGTATTTTATGAGGACATATTATGTTGATTTCATCTGTCAGTGCATCGAGAGATCCTCCTTCTTATATCATACTTCTAAATATTACTTGCAACCATATGACATGACTTCACAGCATCCAATGTCAACATATAAATATATACATATCTCATACCTTTTTCCCTTGAGCCATCTTGTAGAAATTTCTCTAGAATGAAGAGCTTCATTCCCTTGACCTGCTTCATCAATATGTCATCATATCGTAGAATTATGTCTCCATGATGACCCTTGATCTAATGACTACTTTACTTTAGTACAAAGATTTTCCAAAAGTTTTTTCACCGAGAGCTCCTTTCATGCTTCTATTGAGATGCTTCTTAATGTACATTGTTTTCTATTATACAATTTTACAATCAATCAGATATCACTTAAAGAGAAAGATGACCTCAATCATACTAGAGATTTCTCTATTCTTCCTTCTTGGATCTTTTAGCATCATGTTCTTCTCTTTCATTAGTGGCATGGACTCCTTCCTTTTTCCTTTTGTCCTTTCTTACTTTCGGACAATCTCATTTATAATTTCGAAAATTATTACACTAAAAGAATCATGCTTTGTTCACATTTCTCCTGTTATTTTAGGACCAAATTTCCTAAATCTTCCTTTCTTCCTGGGCATGGTGGCAAAGGCTTGATTTTATTTTCTTGATCCTTCTTTCAATATTGATTCTTCTATATTACCTAGACTTTGGAATGTCATGACTTCTTCTTTCCTATCTATACTGGAAGAGAAATCTCTTCGTTCCTTTGGTAAGAAATTTTGTATCATAGTTAGTATTTCTCTATCGAACATTACTCCTCCCAATTTTAGTAGTTATTCTCGTATTGTGAAAATCACCATCAGATATGGAATTATTCCTTCTTTTAAAATTTTCAATTTGTATAGTTTTGTCTCAGGGATATTATTTCCTTTGTAGAACCTTTTGAGAATTTTTCCACCAAATTATCATATATTTCTTTTAAGGATTCTAGCTTTGATACATAGGGAGTAAGAGAGTCTTTTATGGATTCTATAAGAATCCTTCGAGCTCTTATATCTCCTTTCATGTATTTGGTATATGTTGAAATATCTTCTTTTTGAGGTTGTATAGTAGATGCTTCTATGAAATCCATGACTTCATTTTCAATTAGCTTTAGATCTATTCTTTTATTCCATGCATTGAGATTAGATAACTCAACCAATTTGTTTCTTTCTAAATAATAAGTCATTTGGATAGATTCAGATGAAGTCATAGATACTTACTTGAGAGAGTGACTTTCTTTTGAAATAGCCTTCTTGATGATAACAAAGAGGATGTTTTTAAGTAGCTAGATAGTCTTCTTTGTAGACTGATTAGACTTTCCAACCCAAACTTAGATCTATGCTTTTTTGAGTGCCTTTGTTGACAATCAGCCCTTGTGTTCAGCACCTTAGCTTTGTTACCATGTTGAGAATTTGGAGGGCTTAAGGTTAATACAAATTCTCTTCTTGATAGTTACTTATGAATGTACTTATGTATTCTCTTCTTTAGATTAAGTTAATATTTCATCAAGTCAATTATCAAAACATAAGACACAAAGATTAGGCTCCTATAGCCAGGGGAAAAAATCACAAATAATTATTCTTATTGATCTTCCAATGACAAGTACCAAGGCCCAGACTTAGATCTTCCATAATTTTGGTCTTCACCTTGTGTATGCTTCTGTTTGATTTTCTTAGATTGTGAGAAAATAAATCAAGGATTTAACTTCTTCACTCTTACTCCTGCTTATTCTTATGTTCATTGTCTCTTATTCACACTAATATTCTTCTTTTATCTATTTACCGCTCTTTTGTTCTCCTTTTATATGTCCACAGTGAATACTATCTTGTGTATATATATGTATAATGCCTTTTCTGTAATATCCACAGTCTCTTCTTGTTTGCAATTCCCTTAGTATATATATGTATGTTGCCTCTACTATAATATCTGCAATCTCTGTTGTTCACAATTCCCTTAGTTTCTCTACGGTGGTTTAGGCTCAGGCTTATTTGCAATTTCAGAGTAATACGTATTCAATTATGTCATCTACATTCACTTCAGAGAAATATGCATCAGCTCTTGAGTTGTGTGAATTTAATTCAGTCCTATTCGTTGATATATTTCTATTTGCACTGAAAACTACATTCCAAAAAATTTGCAACTATAGTTATATATATACATGACCGTGCTTGCTATTAGACTAACCATACAACTGAGTGATAGGTCGAATTTTCCACTGTGAATAGGCAGACATGAATTGAGATTTCTTCATTATTTAATGTGGCAACCTTTGTTGTAACTACATCTTGACTTTCATTATTGATTATGAGCTAGACTGCCAGTAAGGTCTTGGATCTTATATGACACTTAATTACATTTTACATCTTTGACTCCTTCTTTTCATATTTACATAGTCAACATGAAGACTGGCCTAGTTACACTTTTCAACACCTCAAACACATGATCCAATCCGAACATAGACACAACAAAAGCAAAGACATATAGAAGTCTTCGGGCATAACATTCGCTTAGAACGCAAAGGGAACTATTGCTATCTGTTGGCTCAAGGGGTCTTGACCCAAGTTCGGAGCGCAAGGTTTGCCAACAAACCCCTATATTAATGGCCCTTTCGGTAGTGACCTGCTTGCGCAGGTCAATGTCTCACCCGAGATAGTATGGGTGGGTGCTAGAACCAGGTTTCTGCACTGTGAGAAAGGATAGGTAAGACAAGGAGAGCTGCGCTAAGCCTGTAATTCCCAGATCACCTTTTTTTGCACAAGGTTAATTAAGTTTCTATTCGCATCCACATGCACTATATTTATAATTATATGCCTTTATGATAGTAACACAACATTACATAAACAGAACAGAACCAATCCAAATACCGAAAACACACTTACATAGATATTTGCAGCTTAAACACAGAAAATACAGACTACAACAATTACCAATGATTCGCACAAGAGTATTCACATATCCAGTTCTCTATCAATCCTTATTTATTCATTCATTCATCAATCCTTCCTTACAATTCCCTTCCCAACCTGCGCACACAGCACCAGGGTCCATACACATCTGGACTTGGATATCCGCACACATAGCTAGTAGGATTCATTTCCCCAAAAACCCAAACAGATAGCTTAAACCATAGTTTGCATCAATATCCCATCATTTCCTATCCTCTACAATACAAAATTTCCCTCTATTTATACCAATCTAGCCTAGAATTTCCTATGGTCTACAAACTGTGGTTTTCGCTAGTTTACCCTTTTACCCATTATAATGCTTTTAGGGCTTTGACCCACCCCAAAACCCCTTCGCTAGACTAAATCTAATAAAAAATATTCAAAATGGAACAGTTTCGTAGCTTGTAGGAGACATTGTTCCAATAGTCCCCCAACACAATCTTGTGACTCGTCTCGAGTCACTATGGTGGTGCGGCCTCGATCTATGCATGTAAGGTATCAAGAGCACTGCTGAGCCGATGGAGGATGTCTTGATTTTGAGCCACATCATTCTATGCAAGATCGACCAGAGTCGAGGAGGGCGGTCTGTCAGTGGCTGAGGTAACACTTTCAAGAAGCTGGTTAAGTTGCTTGGTCGCGCCATCAATGTCTTGTGACAAGTGGACGGTTGTGGCCATCCAAGGCTTCAGACACTCAGCCATGATGTGTTGTTTATGCCAGAGTTTCTCAATCTCTCCCTAGAGATCATTGCTAGTTTTTAACTGGGCTAAACACTGGGCAGGCACCGAAGTAGGTAGCATAGTGGTGATCTGTTCGATGACATATTCCTTTTGTCATAAATCCTGATTGATTTATTGGAGGACCAGATCATGTTGGACCCTAGTCCAGAGTTGGAGGGCTGACTCTAGCAGCTTGGTGCCTTGGGAAATTTTCCCCGTAATAATAGTGTTTGCGTCGGTGACTAGGGTGGTACGCTGGGCGCGGACTTCTGGGGGTGTATCAGGCTGTAGCTTGGCCTGCAAGTCAGAGATTTGTTGTTCCAACTGTGTCTTGATGGTGTGTATTTCCATTCGAGATGCTTTCAGTGCGGAAACCATTTTTTCCACCTTATCCTGAGGCATATCCGTAGTCAGGATCTCATAGGTAACCTCCATGCAGAGTTGGTGGATCACAGTTTCAAGCTCCACCTATTGTCACCCAGACAGGAGCAGCGCAGAAGCCTGCTACGCAATGGTGTCCTCAGTGGTATGGAACTGTTGTTGCACTTGGTGATCATGGGAGTGAAACTCCCCAAATACAGCATGATGTAGACCGTGTAAGGCTACGCGGGGCAGCTTAGCTAGGTCCAGTTGCATCCTTGTGGCGGATGGGGGCTGCCTTCCTACCAGGGCGCTACTAGGGATATCCCAAATATGACTTTCCTCCCTGAGGGTCACTGAACTATTGTCAACTGACAGGGGGTGTGCCTGGCTCCTCGGTAGGGTATCAATTTTGATCTGGAGTGTGCAAAGTTTGGCCTAGAGGGAGTCGACCCCATCCTGCCATTGGGTCTCAAAAATCCCACTTATCTTCCGTAGCCATGGTAACCGTGTCTGCGATTGGTTCCGGGTCACCGTCTGTTAGTGTGACTGTCACATCATATGGTGCGCAATGGGCGTGCTATTTCTTTGTGGGTCCTGATGCCAATTCCCTGTCCTCTTACTGCCTGGGGGAGGATTGGTAGTGTTGTCAGAGCCTACCTAGCTGGAACTACTGTGGGCTACTACGGCGAGGTACTGTCGGGCTTGGTGGTAGCTGTTGCCTGCTGGTGGGGTGCCATGGTCTCCCCAGGAGTGTCGATGAGAACTTATTTCCAAGCCGGGGGCCACAACGAGATTAGTAGGTCAATTTCCTCATTGGCTACCATATACGGGAGGTCTATCCATGTATTATTGATGAGGCTGTGAATCCATACATGGTGCACGATGATTTGGAATGCAGCAACATTCTTGTATTTGTCATATATGGTCGAAGATAACTAGGGTCAATAGTTTATGGAAGCTGTGACGCTTCCTTGGAAGAGGACCCAAAATACCTTGTTATCTTCGATTCGCTGCTTATCCTTAGAGTCCCACAAGTGAGCATACTCGGCACCTTCGTACATCCCCTGAGGGAGCTACAGAACGACTGACTCCTTGGGTTTGCCCCAGGCGACTAGTGCTATTAGAAATAATACCCATGAATAGAAGAAAGGTGTCCCTTTCTCCTGGGACTTGCAGACATTAGCTAGAAATTCTTCACACAAGTATTGAGCTCGATTGAAAAAAATTCCCTTCGTGCACTTTCCAGCTAGCTGGATGACATAGGCAGGGACAGTTGCAACCTGACACTTCCTCATTAGTTTGCAAGCTAAGATCTAAGTGCCCATCTATGTGGCAGGGTCATTAATAGTCTGGATCACAAAAACTCACTGATTTTGTTGTACTGCATAGGTCTCCCAAACAAACACAACGGTAGCGGATTCATACTTCTTTCCAACCTGTGCTATCAGGTGCAGCCCTTGCATCGGAAGGCCTGTAATCTTGTGGATTAACGCAACATCAATAGGGACACTCTCACGAATCTAGAAGTAGCCATCGTGGATTAGAGCGAGTAACTGGCGAGCCAACCAATCTGTGATGTTGTAATGGCCAAAGTGGGGCATTTGGAGTAGATTCAGAAGTCAAGATCCTGACAAGCTGCATACCCAGTGCTGTGGCACTATCGTGATCCCATCAGCCTTATGGATTATATCAAAGTATAGGGCAAGGGCCAATTCCGAGAGGGCGTCATAGTCTGCCAAATCGTGATCATCAAACTTGACCTCATGGAGGCATCTGCAGGGATCAGTAAGGATGGGGACTTCTCTTAGGGTTAGGGGGGTTTTCAGGTAGGTGACCAAGCCATCCAATTTTTTTGGTGTTCATGTAGATGGCCTTCGTGGCCGAACAAAGGGAGGTAGCCAATTGATCAGGTTAGCCGGCAGAGCACCCTCTTGGTCATATTGTTCTAAGGGTGGGGGTCTGGCATGTCTTGGGGAGCTTTGAGATTATCTTGCTTCCTTCGGGGTTTTGCTCGAGCTTTGCACTTTTTCCTTGCCATTCCCGGTGACCATCAGGGAGGAACTTCTATTAATTTAGGCTCAACCTCTAGGATTTCTTCATCATCAGTCTCAGTCAGGGTTGAAGATTCAGCAGGGGTAGTAGCTGGCATCCTTGCACGGAAATTGAATTCTGGCTCTGGGTGACTACTATCAAACGGAGGCGGTTGACCAGACATGAGAGAGGCACTGCGGTTAGGAGGACGCTTGTTGCTCAAATACCTCCACGAGACGCTTAAGGTAGGCCAGCTGTAAAAATGAGATGATACCTTTAACTGGGCTATCTTACCCCCTTTTAATCACTTCTGAGTGTGTGATAGAGAAGGACATTTTACTAGGGGCGGGTTCCCCGAGGAATGGTAAAAAATTCTCATAACTCGTTCTGCTGAAGGCACGGGAGTCGCTTCTTCCAATGGTAACTTCTGCTTTTTACCTGTAGGTACTGTTCCAACATCTAGTTCACGCGTCCTCAGTGGTTTTGACGTACGTGTCACACTAGGGTTACTTATTCATGATAGCTTCGTACCTTCCCCCAACACAGGCTTGCTTCCTAGGAAAATCCTAACCCAAGACCAAGATAAGTTGACCATCTATCCCACTAAGGCCCCAAGGGTTGCTGTCGCTGGAATATATCGCCTGACCGTTAGCTACTTCATTGCCATAGGGATGGCTCGATGTATGGGACCGCTACCTGCTGAGCCTATAGCTATCATAGGGAGCTTGTTGCTTGTTTGTGGGTCGGCCTGATCCTTTCCCGAGGTGGGTTCATAGTAGTTGATCAAGCCTAGCTCTGTCCCGATTTTCTCCTTTGGGACCACAGGGAGGAAGTCCTTTGTGACACGAAGACAACATAGTGTAGAGGCCTCACCTAGCCGATTCTGCCAAGTTTCTAGTTCCTCACTGGGATCAGAGAATTCTTCAGTATCCCCTTCGTAGCACAGTATTGTATCCTTAGTTGGGTTGTCCTTGTTTTTTTCCATCAACCTATAGATATAATCCACATCTCCCCCCAGGGGTATGGGTTCCGTATATTGGTTGCCTTCCGCAGGGTCTAATGGTACGACTACCCTTGTAGCATTATTTTCAAATATCATGCCTTGTTTTTTTAAGTTAATGATACCGCCCATGTCGATGGACAAATCCAATCCTAGTAGTGCAGGGTAGGGGTCTGCATCCTCGACGATCTGAATGACTTCGAAGTCATCCCAGACTCTTACCCCTACAATATCCACAATAATCCCAGAGAGCCTCCCTAGACGTACTATTTTTTTGCGATAGGCCATTCAAAGCTGGATGGTGGATCTTTCCAGCTTTGGCTCCCCCATGCATTACCAAGTTTTCTTAGGTAATATATTGGAATCCGATCCAAGGTCTAGGATAACCTGATTCATCTTGCAGTTGTCGATCTGGAATTTCAGCTGCATCTCCCTGCCAATGCTTTTTTGGTATTTGTATAACTTATGCACATCCTTAACATCAGGTGATAGGGAAATGTGTGGTATGCAGCTTTCTAGTAACGCCTGCAGCTTCAGTACTACTTGGGGGTTGTGCAATAGCCTCATACATGCCTGTAGGAAAGGTTTAACCTCCTCGATGACCTTCAATTCCTCTAAGAAGGTGGACGTAGAGGCTTTAGTCTCAAGGAAGTCCTTCCAAGCTTCCATAAACGTTTCCATTGCTTTGGCCAGGTCCAGCCCTTCTTGGTTGCTAACTGCTTTGTAGATCAGTTTTTCAGTTTCATCTTTCTCCTCGATCTCCCTAGTCGCCAATCCACTGCGCGTTACCACATTTAACTTTGGGTCCTTATTCCTTAGCTCAGTCTGGACCCTTCGCACCTTCTGCGTAGGTGGGAGTTTCTTTTCTCGTATCTTCATTTTCAAGGCTGGAAAATCCTCCAGCATATGGCCCAACTATCTGCAATACCTACAGGATTTTCGTATGGGTTTCAGGAAATCCTTCAAAATGCCCCGTGCCCCCATAGTTATAGCAGATCAACTGGCCCTGACCCTGACCAATTCTTCTGATTCGGCTCCCGTCCCTTCCTTCGAGGGGGAGACATTCCTCGCCATGGGGGTCTTCAGTGAGGCAGGGTCTAACTGTACTTCTGGAAGGTCTCCATAGTCTAGTACGAAATTATGGATTCGGCAGTCCTGCTCCTCATGGAAAACTGACTGGCAGAACCGGCACCAGCGTTGGTAGTATTTGGTATTACGCAGCCCCTCTACATGGCTATCCCTGTACCAGACCGTAGATCCACTTGAGCTCCGTTGTTCTGGACTAGGCCCCCTTGATCCCCGGTGGCTATGACTAGGTTCTCGTATTCGGAGGCAGCCTGATGGTTTTCCTAGTTTCGTGCTAGCCTCTCCTCCTTTTTCTCGTTGTAGATCCTGAATTTCCTGGTGCATAGCCGCAAGCTGCAGTTGGATCTGTTGTACCTCCAACACAACATATGTCCTCGGCGTAGCTTCTAACTTCATGGCAACTTCCAAAGATTTATCTTGCGAATCAAAATTCTGGTGACCCAGAGGTATGCGTAAGTGAGGGAGTAGCATGGCGATGAACCATTCTGTAAGTTGTCTATCATCATACTGAAATTCTCCTTCTTGGATAGCTTTCTTTAGGCCTTGATCTGTGTTGTGCTCAACTTAGTGTTCCTAAATTGAGTTCATTAATTGTCAACCAGGGTTAGTAAACTGCTGAAGTGTGGTGCACTATATGTGCCTAGGTATTTGTTTCTCACTACATTGTGTTTAGTGTTTTTATGATGTTTTTGGTTTTATGGTTTTTATGTTGAAAAAGAGCTAAGAAGTTTACACTAAAACAAAGTGAAACTATTCTAAACTAGGTGTGCACTAAAGGACAGAAAATGCAAAGCTTGATAAGGACTCATAGCAAAGAAAAAAATCACAACATGAACTCAGTAACCCATATCATGAACTCATCCAATTCATTCATTTAGAGATATGTTGGAATAGCTTGAGAAAAGGATAATTTTTTAGTGCAATTGAGGTTTTCCTAAGTCAACAATCAACTTACAATGCTACAACATCTCATCCATGGTTAAAGGTTTATTGAAACATAATTGGAAAAGAAAATTTGTAGCACAATAAGATTTCTACTCTAAACTAACTTCTAATTCTATTCTGCAACTCAATTTAGCACTACTAGGCCTCATTCAAAAGTTATAGATTTATTCTTAGAATAGTCTTTGAGAAAAGGCTTGTTTGTGAAATTGTAAAAAAGGTTGCAAAATACTCAAGGCCTTAAAAAAATATTACTAGCTTCTGTCTAGATGATGATGTATTAATATGAAGTTAGAACAAAAGAAGTTTTGTAGATAATGAAGACCGTGGTATCTAATTTTAACAACTAATACAATTTAAAATGCAATGGATAACAACTAAACTAGAATGCTAATACAGTGAACTAAGACTAAACTAGAGTGCTATTATCTAACTTGAAATGAATTGGAGATGAACTAGAATGATACTAATACAATGAACAGAGTTAAACTAGAGTACCATTATCAAGCTTGAAATATAGTGACAGAATTAAACTAGAATGACATCTACCTCCGGAGTATTTCAACTCAACCAAAATGCAACTAATTCTATGAAATACTACAACCCTGTCTTGTTCAAGATGAGTGATATTTTGGAATAGTTTGTACAAACAAGTCTGGCTATATCATTCAGTGCAAATGGGCATAAAAACATAATAATACGCAGGTAACCAAAACACTACAGCTAAGTCTTATCTAGAGTTAGTGATATTTTGGAAGAGATTAATGAGAATAGGACTAGCTGTAACAACTAATTACAATTGAACACAAAAACGTAAAGTTCTAAATTGCTAAAATTATGCCTCATTCCGGATTAGTGATCTTTTGGAATAATTCATGAGAACAAAGCTAAACTGTAGTATCCAATGTAAGCAAAGTTCATAAAACTATTTAAATTGAGAATGAAACAAAGCTACGGCTACTTATCTAAACCAAATGCATAACGCTTCACGGGCAGTAGGGGCCCTCTACCACTTGATCAGCACGCGGATCTACTCAAGATTGACTCAGCTCCTGCAATAAAATTATGTCTCTTTCATTAAAGGAGAAATTCTTCAAAACAAAGTATTTACAGCGTTCCAAAATCTAGCAACAGAAACAAAATCTAACCAACAGTTTCTCAGTCTCCCAAGTCATACTTATAATGAAATTACATAACTACTTCTTGAGAAAAATATGGATAAGTGTCTTTCCCATTACTAATCAAATTAAAACTCTTATTAACAAATGTGCGTTTTATCGTTAAGACCGTAGAAAGTCCGTTTTTTGACAGGAACGCTCTTCTTCGTGCATAAATCGTATTTAGTACTTTAACCGTACTTCGTGGGGAGAAAAAAATGATGTAGGAATGATGTATTACGTACCCATATGTGTTTTTCTCTCGAGATGACACGAACCTACGTACATGAAGACAGTCAGAGACCAGGAACACAAGGCATCGTCCGTATTCGTAGCGTTAGTGTAGCTGTGCACACAACAACGAAATCATGAAAACATAGCAAGCTAGACATTATATACAATCTTAAAGCAATTTTAACTAATCCTATTGATCATTTAAGCCTGAAATTAATAATGAACAAAGGAAATGAAGTGGAATGTGCTGGTAGAGAAGAACATCTTTGAAGCTCAACATATCCCCATTGCTAGGTTCTTGCATGTCCTCATGCAACTATTCCATGAACTCTGAGACCTCTGCAAGGACATCCAACCCTTTTCCACAGCTCGGCAATCACGTCCTTAAGGGCTCCCTTATGGACTAACTCTGAACCTTAAATTTGTGAGCATTCCCCCCAACAACCTTTTTTTACTTTTCTTTTTCACCACTAGCCTTGTGAAGCGGTATTTTGCATTTGTAGAGACTGCAGTTGAGTTCATACTCGCTTTCACTTAATCGCTCCCTTAGAATTTTATTTTCATTCTTTATATGCCTATTGAGTACTTCTAACTCATATTTACTCTTCTTAGGATATCAATTGTAGATTTTTGTGGACTAGAGTTTCATTTACCAAGCTTCTTCTAGTGTCTCAACACTGTAAATTCTCATTGCATAACAGTCTATTTCAGGAGCTTCTTCATCAAAAACCTCCTCATACTGATGCTCAGGTGTTTCTTCATCCTCAATGTTTATAATTCCAGTTTGTCTAACCTTTTTTTTCTTTAGTATCCCTCTAAGTATGTGGCTCCGTCTTGGTTGAGATGGCCGTTCTCCTTTCTCTCTCGAAGATTTCCTTATTATCCTCTATTTCTTAAGTTGCTTCTTAATTTGGGCCAATTTCTCAGAAATCATTTCTTCACTATCCTCTTGTATTTTTTTATCAGTTTCAGTTTCAGTTTTGGAGGTTTTCCATCTTCTGCTTCTCTTTGTAGGTTTGTCTTTAGGTGGAGGTTCCTTGGGTTCTTCAAAGTGATTTCTCACTAAGAACTCATCCCAATTATCTCCCATTTTTCTCAAATGATGTTCAATCAAGATTGACTAAAACCATGGTAGCAGTATAAGGTTTTAAATTGTTCTTTGGAACACTTGAGGCCATTTAAACTATGAAGCAGGAAAAAGGCAAATTGATTTCTTCATCTAAGAAGTGCATCATTAACCGAATATGATAAACATATAAGGTACCAAATCTTCCTTCACAAGTGATCAATTTTTGCAAAATGAGCAACATATTCCTCCATTTTTTTTTCAGTGCTGAGCTAGGAATACCCTTCTTAAAAATGGAAACATCCATACCTGGTGATTTGAGTATTTGCTTCCATGCCTCGTTATGAAATTCTCTATTTTTGAACCACCTTTCTCCTTGCCTGGGTAATTCCATTGCTTCTAAAATGAAGGCTTCTGTAATGGTGAATTTAACATCTCCTATTTCGACTTCAGCTCCATTGAAGGATTATGCAAATGTTTTAGTCACCTCTTTGTGAAAACCACTGAATTTTTCCAAAAATTGCAACCACCCAGCCTGCTGTAGCATTTCTATGATTTGTGGATAACCCTCGAAGTACTTGGTTCCAACCTGTTCAGTCCTCTCTATGAGACCCATAGTTTTTTTTTTTCTTTCCACCTCAACCATCGCTCTCATTACGGTGAAAATGAATGTTAAAGCAGATGTTTTTGCCCCACAGCAGTTTCTCCTGCTTAAGCTAGCAACAAATGGTTAAGAGTTGGCTACGGGAAATAATGATATGGAGTGGTTATGGAATGAGTATAATGAGGTGAGGATGATGTATATGAGTTGAAAGATATCACGGAAGAAAAGACCGCAAATATATTTCGTAAGGAATTCAAAATCATCAATAAATGCTTTGGCCTAGTGACGTGACTAATCCAATCACTTCAATACTTTAACCGTTAAGTTTTTAAATGATGATCAGATATGGGATTTGGAATGGCAGAGTAGAAGGATTTTTTATGAGAGATTTGTTAGGCATTATCAACACAATTAATTAAAACAAATTTTTGAATTATATATAACTTAACTATACTAAAATTTTTCATGATATGTCATTATAATAATTTCATAACTTTTACCTTTGCCTTTTCTATGATTTTTTTGATCTTCATATGCTTTGTTCTCCCCTGAAAATCATTAATTTTTTAGTCTTCATAACTCTCTTGATTTTTCTTGTTGTCATGGATATGCAGGATCATTTTGTTGTAGATCAAATGATTACTGGATAGTGCCTTCAGGATCTGTGGCTGCAGAATGTCTGTCTGGCTACAGAATGTCTAATTAGCTATAGAATGTCTGATTGATTGCAGAATGTACCTATTGAAACCTTGAAATATGAAATGGAATGCTTTGAAACATGAATGAAATGTTGTATGGGATGCATGAAGATGTATAATGAAATATGGTGTAATGAAATATGAATGAAGTGAATAATGGAATGAAATGGATCACAACTTATGAAGTGGAGTAAAGTATGAAAAGTAGCCTACAATTCATGATATGTATTATTCAATTGCAGAAAAACATCAAACTTAAAAAACTGGGATGGAAATGAGGTGGACCATGGAGTGAAATGAATGAAGTGTGGATGAATGAATGAAATGGAGTATGGATGAATGAATGAAATGAAGTGGAGTGAGATGGATCATAAGTGAAATGGATCTGCACTTATGATTTTGTAATAGCTACTTGCAGAAAGAACAAATTTGAAAAGCTAGAGTGTCAGAAAGATTCTGATTTTCACTCCACCTTTTCTGTATAAACATGCTAATCAGTGATTAGTTTTCATGCTTATACTTTATTTATTTATTTATTTTTATTTTTATTTTTATTTTTATTTAGTTTATTTATTTTTAATCATCTCGACTTTAAATTTAATTTGTTGATGAAGAAGAAAATTTTTCATTAACTTCACATCACTATTCTCCTGGAATCTCTTGACAAATTCTTCTCTTGAAAGTGGCTTATGATACAACTTCAATCTATGACTATTTACAAGAAAATTGACCATATCTTCGTCTATTGTCCTGATTTTTATTGCTCTATTGTCAAAAAATTTCACAATTTCATATGGCCCAAGCCAAAGTGTCTGAAATTTACCTTGAAATCCTCAACTTTTGAATCAAACAAGAGAGCCCAGTCACCTTCCTTGAATTTATTCTCTTTGATGTACTTGTCATGCCATCTAGCCCTTTGTTGTTGGACTAGACTTGTTTTCTGAACCGCATCTTGTCTGATCTCATCCAATTCACTAATCAAGCCCAACCGTGCTTTTGTGCCTCCTCGATGCATCAATTCCTACCGAAAAATTCATTTTGAAAGTTTGAACTGAACCCTTATGAAACAAAACTTGCCTACAAAAATTTCAGGGTGGCGTCCGTCGTGCTTCTCCATGTAGTTTAGGCTCAAAAGGCTTCGTGAAGCTCATCTACCCAATCTTCATGTAAATGAACAGTCTTTGTTAGGATCCTTTCAATGACCTTATTAGTAGATTCCACTTGACCATTTGCTTGTGGATGATAGGGAGTAGATTTTCTGTGTCTGATTTTGTATCTCTCCATCATTTGTTCCACTAGCCTTGATGTGAATTGAGCTCCTTGATTTGTAACAATTTCTCTTGGGACACCAAAATGAGTAAAAATATCTTCAAAAAGAAAATTAACTACAGATAATTCAGTAGCAGAAAGTAATGGCTTGGCCTCTACCCATTTGGTAACATAATCAGTGCAAACTAATATATATTTCTTTTGTTCATGGAGGACCAACCCTTTTACAAAATCCAAAGCCCATTTTTCAAAAGGTCAGTATGTACCGAGGCCGCAATGCCTAACCACCGAAGGAGAAGGTTTCCTACCCTTTCGGGCAAGTGTCACACTCTTGGACATACTCTCATATCTAAAAAGGATGGCCAACAATATCCTAAATGGAGGACCTTATAAGCTGTCCTTTTATTAGCAAAGTGTTCGCCACAAGGTTCGTCATGACATGCCTTAGGGATCTCAGGCATCTCATCTTCCCGAACACATATCCTAATGATAAAATATGGACCTGTTTTGTATAACTCATTAGTAACCTATGAATATTTTTCACTGTCATAAATGATCTTTCTTTTGTCTCTTGCATTAATTATTGAAGGAAATTTCCCTGAAACTAAATAATTAGCAATGTCAGCAAACCAAGGAGTTTGAGTAGAAATTGCAAAAATAATTTCATCAGGGAATTGATCTTCAACTGGAGTATTGTCTTTGATGTTTTGGAGTCTAGATAGGAAATCAGCTACTGTGTTTTGTTTTCCAGGCCTATCAAGAATGGTAATGTTGAATTCTTGTAAAAGCAATAACCATCTTATGACTCTGCCATTAGTAATTGATTTGTTCATTAAGTATCTAATTGCAGAATGATCTATGTGAACAAAAGTTTCATAGCCTATTATATAGTGTCTGAATTTGTTTATGGCATGAACAACAGCTAAAAACTCTTTTTCAGTTACAGTATAGTTTAACTTAGGAGCCAAATTTTTACCGGCATAGTAGATGGCATAGAAATTGTGGTTTTTGTTCCAATATCGCCTTGTTTATCCTAGGCATCTTCGAAAATATGCAGCAGTTTCAAAATAGGTCCCATTAAAACAGGTTCTTCTTTAGTGATTTTTGTTTTCGTGGTCTCTCGCTAACCGCAATTCCGGGATTCCACTTGGAATTACGCCTTTGTAGGAAGTACCTTAAAGGTGAGATGCTATCTATGAAGCGATAAACCTTCGATAATATCCTGTAAATCCTAGAAAACTCCTAACATATTTTTGACAACTTGGAACAGATAAGTTAGAGATGACTTCAACTTTTGACTCATCAACTCTAATCCCATCCCCTGAAATGTGATGTCCTAAAACAATTCCTTCAGTAAACATCATAAAACATTTTTCATGACTTAGTGAAAGATTTGCTTCTTTACATCTTTTTAATATTTTTTCCAAGTTTTCTAAAGCTTCTTCAAATGTGTTTCCATAAACTATGAAATCATCCATATATACCTCTACACAATCATGTATTAGATCCGCAAAGATTCCTAGTACTGCCCTTTGAAATGTTGCAGGTGCATTGCATAGTCCAAATGGAAATACTCGGTTAGCATAGGTACCCCAAGGACAAGTAAATGTGGTTTTGTCTTGATCTTCCAGTGCTACTTGGATTTGATTATAACCACTAAACCCATCTAAAAATGAGAAGTAATTTTTTCCAGCTAATGTGTCTAACACCTGATCTATGAAGGGTAAGGGAAAATTATCTTTAAGAGTAGCTTTGTTTAATTACCGGTAGTCAATACATACCCTCCATTTACCATTTTTCTTTGGCACAATTACCAAAGGAGAAACCCACTGACTATCTGAAGTAGGATAGATAAAGTTGACATTCAATAATTTCTGCAATTCTTCTTTAACAATCTCCCTAAGATTTGGATTCATCCTTCTCTGAGGTTGTCTGATTGGTTTACAATTTTCCTCTATGTAGATGTGATGAGTGCAAGTCTTGGGGCTTATCCATTTCATATCAATTTACTCCCATGCATATGCAGAATAATGTCTCTGTAATATCTTGACTAGCTCTTCTTGTTGAGATCTCTCTAGGTTCTTATTTATGTTTAAAGTTTTGCCTGGAAATATCTCAATTGTAGAGCTGCCAAATTTATCCATGGAATAGAGAGACATCTGCCTTGATGACAAAAACTCAATGTTAGATTCTCCTTGAAATTTTTCATGTTTATATTCTGAAGAGGATTCAAAGTTTTCCAAGGTATTTAGAATTTGGCTATCTTCACTAATTTCTGAAATTGTGAAGAGAGGTTGTAAGTCTTCTTCATCCTCTATCCATTGAGTATCATCTAATTATGTAATTGTTCTTGTTGGAGGATACAAGGTAAATTTCTTAGTTGAACTACCATCAGAGATATACATATCACCGGATCTACAACTAATGAAAGCATCAGCTATAGCTAACCAAGGTATTCCTAATATAATAGGGTGTCCTCCTAGATTATTCTTAGGATTTAGGATCATAAAATCCACAGGATACTCCCAAGAATCTTGGGACACTGGAATGTCTTCTATTACCCCATCAGGTTTAATCACAGATCTGTCTGCTAATTGTAATAATGTGGGTGTAAAAATAAGATTAGGAAGTTTCAGTTTATCCATGATTTGTCTACTCATGATATTGATTTCTGCTCCTAAATCAATGAGTGTGTTTTGGATCTCAATTCCATTGATGTGAATTTTGACAACTGGATTTCCCAGGTCTAGATACTTTGGAATAGCAATCTTACCCATCATGGTATCTGCTATTTTTCCTACCAGTTGAATTTTCTTTATCTCTCTCATTCTTTTTCTTGTTTTCTTCATGCTCAACTCCTTTATTGTTTTTGCTAAGATTGGAATTTCCTTGATGGCTTGCAATAATGGGATCTTAATACAAACATTTCTCATCTCATCTAGGAAATCATAATTAGGGACCATAATTTGTTTTTCTACACCCCTATCAATTTGTAATATTTCTGGGAAGGGAGGTGTAGAAGTGGATGTTGATGGATGCTCTAATATAAGAGTTGAAATTATTGGTTCTTTTTGTTTTGATTTTTCAATGGTTGAGTCTTGGAAAGTTGTATTCTCTTCAAGACTTTTATTTACCCGTATAGAATCTTCCTCATAATTGTCTTGTTCTTATATAATTATAGAAGGTTTCCTCTTTTCAAGTATTCTTCCAGACCTAAGTTGAACATCACTAAGGTCTAAAGGAGTGATCAAATAAGTTGGAAAATGTTGGCCTTCTATCATGTATGTGTTATGAGGATTTTTATTGTTGGGGTTTGGCATGGGTTGGGCAGGCAACTGATTTTTTTTCTGAGGAAATGGTAATGGAAGTGGTTGATTTTGATGTTGTGGATTTTGAAGATTTTGTTGAGAATTTTGTTGAAAATTTTGTTGAGGAGGGAAATGTGGATATGGTGGATAGGATGGTGGATATTGATAGTACTAGGAATATCTTCCATAAGGATTTTGTACTCCTTGTGCCCAAGCTTGTGATTGATTTTGAAAATGGGGCCAAGGTTGCTGCCAAGGATTCCAATTTGGTTGGGGTTGATTATACATTTGATCATGAAATCCTTGTGTTTGAGGTCCTTGCCAAGGCCTTCTAGAGACAAAATTGAGAGATTCTGTGGAACTTGTAGGAGTATCTTCTTGAAAGACAGCTTTAAGACCAGGAAGTGAAGGACAACTCTTGGTCTCATGTTTTTCTGAACAAATGACACAAGTCTCTACAACTTTGGTATCCAAAGGGCACTCTCTCAAGGCATGTTTCTTTCTACATTTGGGACAAAAGATTGCTAAGGCATCAGATTCAGCTTTTTGCTTGTTTTGTAACTTAAGGGTGTCTATTTGTTCACTAAGACTCCTTAAAATTTCAGATTTGAATTCATCAAGCATATGTCCTATTTCTGCCCTACTTACTGTCCCAGAAGCAGACTTACTTGCCCTTGCAAGAGCAAGGTCTCTTGGTCCTTTTACAGTTTTAGATTTCCCTCTTGAAAGGTTGATACATAATTCAGCTATTTCAGGTAATGTGAGCTGAGATATATCCCCTTTTCCCATCATGTTAAGGATATATAACCATTCATCCCTAATTTTCTTCAACAAGAGAGCTTTCAAAGTGTCTTGGTCTAGGTTTTCCATTTTTGCTCTTTTGATGTTGTAATGAAATCTCTCCAACAAATCTTCCAAGTTTTCATCTTCTTTTTGTAACATCTTAAACACTTCCTCCTTATGATTGACTGGCATACAATAATCCAAATACCTCTCTATAAATGCTGGTTTCATGTCTTCTCATGTCCTAATAGAACTATTGATCAAACTCATAAACCACTTCAATGTTGCTCCTTTCAATGTTGAAGGAAATAGTTTAAGTTTTTGAGCATCTTGTAAGTAGTCATAAGTTCTACACAGGACTTCAAATTCAAATAGGAAGGTTTCAGGATCTTCAGTTTTAAGTCCATAAAAGTTTGGAAGGACAGACGGTGAAATTTTTTTCATAGTTGCATTGGTTTTTTCATCTACTGTAGGAAACCCAAAAGAGCTTCCCATATCTCTTCTAACTCTTCCTCTGCCTCCTTCTCCTTCTACACCTCTACCTTTACCTCTACCCCCTCCAAATAGTGTGTGTTCTCCATTAAAAACTCCTCCTCCCCCTTCTTCTTACATAGTTGATTCTTCTGTAGAAGTTGAAAAGTTTATGTCCCTAGCAGGGGTTCCTGAATATCCTTCTAAGACAGGTTCAATGGGTAAAGTAGAAGGTATTTCTAATGGAATATATGATCTTAAGTTCTCTAGAAGTCTAGGATCAGTAAAGGATGGAATGTCGGCTTGAGTTGGAGGTGTATTGATTCTAGGTCTTGGTGAAATAAGTGGTGTTCTAGGAATCAAGCTTCTAATTCTTATGAATCTACCCCTTTAGTCTCTTTATCTATGCATATCACTATTTTTGGGTGATAAGAAACAAGGCTACCTAGTTACAGTTCCCCGGAAACGGCGCCAAAATGTTGTGCTCAACTTACTGTTCCTAAATTGAGTTCATTAATTGTCAACAAGGGTTAGTAAACTGCTGAAGTGTGGTGAACTATATGTGCCTAGGTATTTGTTTCTCACTAAGTTGTGTTTAGTGCTTTTATGATTTTTTTGGTTTTATGGTTTTTATGTTGAAAAAGAGCTAAGAAGTTTACACTAAAACAGAGTGAAACTATTCTAAACTAGGTGTGCACTAAAGGACAGAAAATGCAAAGCTTGATAAGGACTTATAGCAAAGAAACAAATCACAACATGAACTCAGTAACCCATATCATGAACTCATCCAATTAATTCATTTAGAGATATGTTGGAATAGCTTGAGAAAAGGATAAGTTTTTAGTGCAACTGAGGTTTTCCTAAGTCAACAATCAACTTACAATGTTACAACATCTCATCCATGGTTGAAGGTTTATTGGAACATAATTGGAAAAGAAAATTTGTAACACAATAAGATTTCTACTCTAAACTAACTTCTAATTCTATTCTGCAACTCAATTTAGCACCACTAGGCCTCATTCAAAAGTTATAGATTTCTTTTTAGAATAGTCTTTGAGAAAAAGGCTTGTTTGTGAAATTGTAAAAAGGTTGCAAAATACTCAAGGCCTTAAACTGTTATTGATAGTTCCTATCCATATGATGATGTATTAATAGGAATTCAGAACAAGAATATTTTGTAAATAATGAAGACCGCGGTATCTAAATTTAACAACTAATACAATTTAAAATGCAATGGATAACAACTAAACTAAAATTCTAATACAGTGAACTAAGACTAAACTAGAGTGCTATTATCTAACTTGAAATGAATTGGAACTGAACTAGAATGATACTAATATAGTGAACAGAGTTAAACTAGAGTACCATTATCAAGCTTGGAATATTGTGACAAAATTAAACTAGAATGACATCTACCTCCTAAGTATTGAATGAGCTAAAATGCAACTAATTCTATGAAATACTACAGCCCTGTCTTGTTCAAGATGAGAAATATTTTGGAATAGCTTGTACAAACAAGTATGGTTGTATCATTCAGTGCAAATGGGCATAAAAACATAACAATACGTAGGTAAACCAAAACACTACAGCTAAGACTTATCCAGATTTAGTGATATTTTGGAAGAGATTAATGAGAATAGGACTAGCTGTAACAACTAATTACAATTGAAAACAAAAAAACGTAAAGTTCTAAATTGCTACAATTATGCGTCATTCCAGATTAGTGATATTTTTGAATACTTCATGAGAACAAAGCTAAACTATAGTATCAACTATAATCAAAGTTCAGAAAACTATTTAAATTGAGAATGAAACAAAGCTATGGCTACTTATCTAAACCAAATGCATAACGCTTCACAGGCAGTAGGGGCCGTCTACCACCGGATCAGCACGCGGATCTACTCAAGATTGACTCAGCTCGTGCAATAAAATTATTTCTCTTTCATTAAAGGAGAAATTCTTCAAAACAGAGTATTTACAGCCTTCCAAAATCTAGCAACAGAAACAAAATCTAACCAATAGTTTCTTGGTCTCCCGAGTCATACTTATAATGAAATTACATAACTATTTCTTGAGAAAAATAGGGATAGGTACATTTCCCATTCCTAATCAAATTAAAACTCGTATTAACAGTCTTTTGCTTTACTGCGGACATCTGTAGAGTCTGTGTTTTTATAGGAAACTGCCTCTCTTCTTTGTGAATAATTTCTTTAATACTTTAACTCAGACTTCATGGGGAGCAAAAAATGATGAGGGAATGATGTGGAATACGACCATATGTGTTTTTACCTGAGATGACACCCAGAAGCTACGTAGACATGAAGACAGCTGCAGAATCGGAAACTAGCTACATAATGTCTGCATTCTGTAGCTAGGTGTAGTCAAAAAGTACTACAACAACAAAATCATGAAAACATTGCAAGTTAGACATTATATACAATCTTAAAGAAATTTTAACTAATCCTATTGATCATTTAAGCCTGAAATGAATAATGGACAAAGGAAATGAAGTTGAATGTGGTGGCAGAGAAGAACATCTTTGAAGCTCAACAATCTGCTTCCCACATAGACTCAGTTGCCCCTTATTTGAAATTTTTTACATCAGCTACAACCTGAGAGTAGGATTTAGGTTTCCGAAATTAATGTTTTAGGGCATCCTTAATGTTTTGGGTAGATGTGGTCCCATTTTAGGATACGTACCCCATACACCAGTCCAAGGCTCTTTCTTCAAAGGCTAGGGATAGTTGCACTTTTTTCACAGTATCGCCCATCACACCCTGCGCAACCCATACCGAGTCTGCCATAAACCAGAATCGATGCATGTCCTCGTCATCTGTGCCTTTAAAGGTAGGTAACTTTAAGTGTACCACCATGTCTTCTTTTAGATAGGTTTCCCGCATTTTCTTGTTAGTACCCAAATCCTTTCTCAAAATGCTATAGGTCCCGACAACGAAACCATTTTTTGGCTCCAAGGGTCCTGACCCAGGTTCAGAGTGCAAGGTTTGCCAACAAACCCATATACTACTGGCCCTTTCAGAAATGACCTACTTGCGCAGGTCAAAGTCTCACCTGAATTAGTGTGTGTGGGTGCTGGAACCAAGTTTACGCACCCTGAGAAAGGATAGGTAAGGTAAGCAGAGTTGTGCTAAGCCTGTAATTCCCATTTCACCTTGTTCTATGCAAGGTTAATTAAGTCTCTAGTTGCATCCATGTGCACTAGATCTATAATTATATGCCTTTATGATAGTAACACAACATTACATAAACAGAACATAACCAATCCAGACACCGAAAACACACTTACACAGATCTTCGCAGCTTAAACACAGAAAATACATAGTACATCAATTACCATTGATTCACACAAGAGTACTCACAGATATAGATCTCTATCAATCCTTCTTTATTCATTCATTCATCAATCCTTCCTTACAATTCCCTTCCCACCATGCGCGCATAGCAGCAGGGTCCACATACAGCTGGACTTGGATCTCCGCGTGCATAGCCAGCAGGAGTCCTTTACCCAAAAACCAAAACAGATAGCTTAAACCATAGTTCGTATCAATAGGTCATCATTTCCTATCCTCTACAATACAAAATGTCCCTCTATTTATAGCAATCTAGCCTAGACTTTCCTATGGTCCGCAAACCATGGTTTCGGACCCCTGGTTTACCCTTTTACCCATTACAATGCTTTCGGGGCTTTGACCAAACCCAAAACCCCTTCGCTAGACTAAATCTAATAAAAAATATTTAAAATGGACCAGTTTCGTAGCTTGTAGGAGACCCTGTTCCAAAATGATCCCATGCTTCATATTTATATTTGTGGCACATATGCAACAACTACTTAGGCATTAGTGAGGTTCCATTACTAAGAAAATGGTCCCAAATATGGAAAAATTTCCTCATTAAATGCATCTTGGACACTCCTAAAAATGACAATAATTATGTCTTATCTAGTTTTACTATTCCAACAACTAGTTTTTGACACCTCTGCGGACCAATCAATCCCCTGGCATAGATACTGTGCGTGTTCTACACCTTACTGAACATGCAGTCCAAATCTAAACATAACCATTGATAGACCATCCCCCCCAACACAGGCTTGTTGACTAGGTAATTCAAGGCATAGTGTGTAGTGTTTGTCATATCCTGTAGTAACTGCAATATTCTTTGACGCTCATCATCCCAACATAATGTCTCACCTTTACGGAGTAATCTAGTCATGGGAATAGTTATCAATTTGTACTGGGGAATGCGTTGTCTGTATTATCCCACAGGGATCATCATGGAGTGCCATTGTATAAATTTTGAGGGGATGGAGGGTCCCATGAGTGCGCGTTGTTCCCTAACATCTACTAGTGCCAAGTGTCGGTAATTTATAGACTCCCTTATCATTTTATTAATGATCAAAGCTTAACCAATGATATTGATCTGAATTTCAATGCTAAAGGTAAGGATAAAACTTCCTATGAGTGTAGACCAGTTACTAGTGCTTCTGCGCAACTTTGTTTCCAAGTGCCAGTTAGTTGGAACCTTTCCCAATGTATCAGTAAACATATGAACCCATTGAGGCCTTGGTTATACACCACATAACTCATTCCATTTTTCCAGAAGTCTATGCGGATCCTCCTTGCTAGAGTGTAAGTCTTCTTCTTTATTGACTAGGTGCTCAAATCATAGTCGCATCATCCGCGTGCATTCCTCCCAATATCCCATATTTTCCTTATGTGTTTCCCACCATATTATTGGAGTAGCATTCTATAGGTTTTAATTGTGTACATAAATTATCTACAAATGAATCTTAAAACATAAAATAAACAATAGCAAGAGCATGAAACATAAAACATATGTACACAAATATTTTCCCATAGATCCCAAATCGGGACTACCAGCTTGAATTTTTATTATATTCCTTTTAGTGTTACGACACATATATATACATGTCAAAGCATTCATAAACCACAATGCATAACCATAGCTACCTTGTTCGGATCTCCAAAATACCATAGGCCGAAAACCATCATGCCCCAAAACCATGTGCAAACACATGCACAAAACCATGGGTGGGTCTGCCCACCAAAAAATAGGGTTGAAAATAAATTTCCTGTGGCGCTGCCCCAGACCATGAAAATGGGGCACTCCTGCCCTCCATGTCACCTCCCTGTTGTGCCTCACACAACATACAAGAGTGCCTTTTTCCCCCCTTTTGTCCCCCCACCCTCGCACGCGTGACTAATCATGGAAAGAATATAACACGTACCCAACATTCTCCCACATTTCGTTTTCTTTTCACAGGTGGCGACAAGAGATATTAGTCATTAGTCGAGCTCTGCAACACCCATTATTTATCTACATCAATAGAAGTTCTAATTCTCACATACTTTGTCAATGAATCTTCAAAATTATTCAAAGTGTCCACCTTTACCACCAACACCCTTTTATCCTCAACCATATCTCTCACAAAGTGACATTGAACATCAATTTTATTTGTATTAGAATGATAAGTAGGGTTCTTAGCCAAGGAAATTTCACTTTGGCTATCACATTCTATCCTTATCGCTTTCCACACCAACCCCATACTTAAACACAATCTCTGCAACCAAACTGCTTCCTTGCTTGCATGAGTGGTTGCCATGTATTCTTCCTCTGTAGTTAAAAGAGCTACTGTAGACTGTCTTTTACTCATCTAACTCACTACACCTCTAGATAGGCTAAACACATACTCACTTGTAGATCTTCTTTGGTCCAAATCTCCAACCTATTCTTCATCAACAAAACCACAAATTTCTAATACTCTGTCCAATCCTGGTCTTCCCTGGTAGCACAAATCATAATCACTAGTGCCACACAAATATCTGAAAACCCGCTTCACTCCTGTCCAATTATCCTTTGTTGGTTTTGACATAAACCTACTGAATACTCCCACTGCATGTGCAATGTCTGGTCTAGTACAAACCATTGAATACATCAATCTATCAACTACACTTTCATATGGAACACAAGACATATCCTCCTCTTATTCTTGTGCCTTGGGACACTATGTAGTAGATAGCTTTACACCTACAGGAATAGAAACCTTCACCAGTTTACTATATTTCATATTGAACCTCTACAATATTTTCTTGACATACTTCCTCTGGTTTAACTAGAGCTTCCTCTTTGCCCGATCTCTCCTAATTTCTAGGCCCAAAATATATTTTGTAGCACCAAGATCCTTCATTTCGAATTTGGAGAAAAATTGGGTCTTCAGAACCTAGATATATTCTTTTTCATTTCCAATCAACAACATATCATCCACATATAAGAATAAATAAATAACACAGTGACCAATTAATTTAAAATACACACATTGATCCTCTTTGCCTTTGGTGAAGCCAAGTCCCCAAATATAGGTATCAAATTTCTGATACCACATCCTTGGTGACTACTTTAACCCATAAAGAGACTTTTTTAACCTACCTACTAGTTCTTTCATACCCTTCACCATAAAGCCTTCAGGTTGCTTCATGTAGATCTCCTCTTCTAGATCCCTGTGAAGAAACGTTGTCTTCACATCCATCTCTTCTACCTCAAAATCAAATGCAACAACAACAAATAAAAGTAATCTAATATAAGTAACCTTGGCAAGAGGAGAAAAAATATCACCAAAATCAATTCCTGACACCTAGGAATAACCCTTTGCTATCAATCGAGCTTTTTATTTCTCCACCTTTTCTTCTACATTCATCTTCTTCTTAAACACCCATTTTCTCCCGATGGGCTTCCTTCCAGCCAGCAACTCCACCAGATCCCATGCCTCATTTTTGTGCAAGGATTCCATTTCATCAACCTTGGCCTCCTTCCAGAGTTTTCCATCCTTTGAATCCACTACCTCCCTGGAAGTTCTCAGATCATCATGAATTATGGTTAAATAAAAATTTGGATAGAAGAATATGGACTATACATTTCTTGTTGCATTCTTTCCCGAACTGATCTTCTCGTAGCTGGAGTTTGTGGTTCTTCCTCTTTTGAATATTCTTCTATTGTAGAGTCTAATTCATCCTCCTTTAGCTCAAACTCTATCTTATAAGGTTCCTTTGGTAGGACTTCATGTTTAACAACATATTTCACCTCTCTAAACACCATGTCTCGGTTGTACACAACCTTCCTTTTTTTTGGGTTCCAAAGCTTGTAACCTTTTAAACTACCCTTATACCCAATAAAGATGCACCTTTCAGATTTATTATCCAACTTGGTCCTTTTCTCCTTTGGAACATGTACATATCCATCTCATCCATATACCCTTAGATATGAAAGAGAGTGTTTCTTACCAGTCCATACCTCATGTGGAGTCTTACCATCCAATGCTAACAAAGGTGATCTATTAACCAAGTAACATGTAGTCTCCACTGCTTCTGCCCAAAATTCCTGTCCTAACCTGGTACCAATGGGCATGATTCTTTCCTTTTCCATCAACATTCTATTCATTCTTTCTTCATTTCCATTTTTCTGAGGTGTGTATGCATTAGTCTTATGTCGTGCTATACCACACTTCTTACATAAATCTTCAAATTCCTTCTTGCAAAACTCTCCACCATTATTTGTCCTCAACACCTTTATCTTCTTCTTTGTCTGGTTTTGCACCAGAGCCTTAAATTCTTTAAATCTTTCAAAGACTTTAGATTTCCTCCTCAAGAAATATATCCATGTATTCCTTGAGAACTCATATATGAATGAAACATAGTACACAGAATTTCCCAGTGATGGAGCCGACACAGGTCCAAACACATCACTATGAACACGCTCTAATATTTTGTTTGCCTTCTTAGTGCCAGAAGGAAAACTCACCTGATTCTACTTCCCATATACACAATATTCACAAAAATTGAAATCCAAAGAGAAATTATACATACCTTCTACCATACCATTTCAATGCAATATCCAAAGGCCTTTCTCTTGAATATGTTCAAGCCTTTGATGCCATAGGATGGTCCTTTCTACAGAGACTGCTAGGCTTTCCGCTCCACTTCTAAGAACCACATAACTGTTTCACCCATCAATACCAATGCTACCCTGAATATTTTACAGAGTTTCAATCCAAACTCCTGGAATTAATACCAATGCTCCCCGAACCATCATGCAGGTATCTTTCTCAAACACTGTTTTTACACCTACATCATCCATCTTACTTACAAAAAACATATTTCTGGCCAATGCAGGAATATGCAAAATACTAGGAAGTGTTCTAATCCTTCCAGCTTGCAGCTTCAGCTTTAATTTTCCACGTCCGACGATTCTGGCCTTGCAATCATCCCCTAAGAAGACATCACCACCATCATACTTCTCATACTTGCAGAACCACTCCTTATGGGGAGTGAAGTGAAAGGATGCACCTAAGTCAATCAACCATGCCTCATGATCTACATGTGTATTTGGAGAAGAAGCCAAATACAAATCCCCACCTTCATCTGATGTGGTTTTTCCTCTATAGAAGGAGCATCATCAGATCCCTTCCCATTCTCAGGAGCTTTAGATCTGTAGTCCTATTTTTAGTTCGCTTCCTTTCCACATTTCCAGCACACCTTTACAAACTTTCCTAAAGATTTAGATCTCCGTCGACATTTAGATCTCCCACTAGAAACCTTATTTTTATTTCTGTTATCGGACCTTCCTCTTACAGATAATGCATCTCATTCAGGCCCTCCATATTTCTCCAACTCATTTCCTCCGACAGAAAGGCTGAGACAATTTCATCAAAATTCAAGGTAGTTGTATTACTGCCTATTGGAATAACCATAATGTCCCACGAATCTCATAGAGAACGCAAAAAACTGATGCACTTATCTTCATCTGAGATTATAATTTGAACAAATGACAACTGACTTACCATAGTATTGAAGGCATTTATATGCTCTATCATCGAGTCTCCATCCTTCATCCTCAGGGTATATCACTTTTTCCATAGGAAAAATTCATTCACCAGAGACTTAAATTGGTACAAAGTCCCTAGCTTGTCCCACAAAGTCTTCACCATAGCTTCCCCATATACATTCAACAATACCAAATCTGAGATACGCAACCATATCGTGCTCTTTGCCTTCCGATCCAACTTCTTCCAGCCTTCATCTGACATTGTCATTGGTTTAGTACCCAGATCTACCACGATCCATTGATCTTTATCCACCAGTAGATCCTCCATCTTGAGCTTCCACAACTCAAAACTCCAACCATTAAATTTCTCAATATCTATCTTTCCACTACTCACCATCTTCTTTCACCGTAAGAATCGATCCCGCAGATGTCCCACTAAATAGGGTCTACCAGAGGCTTGAGAAAAAAACCCCTCAGCAGAAAAGACATCCCCTTGAATCTGAAACAACTCTGATACCAAATGTAGGTTTTAACCCTGTACAGAAATTATCTGTAAACGAATCTTAAAACAAAAAATAAACAATAGTGACAACATAAAATGTGAAATAGATGTACGCATAAATTTCCCTTGGATCCCAAATCGGGACTACCAGCTTTATTTTTTATTATATTCCTTTTAGTGTTACAACACGTATATACATGCCTAAGCATTCCTAAACCCCAATCCATTAACCCAATATTTGAACATATTTGTATTTCCCTTGACCGTATCTACAAAATACCAAGGGCTAAAAACTATCATGCCCCAAAACCATGTGAAAACCCATACAAAAAACCATGGGTGGGTCTGCTCACTGAAAATTAGGGCCCAATTTTTTTTTCCTAGGGCATTGCCCTAGAACCCTAATAGTGTAATATTCCAAAATGGAAATCAGTAGCTTTTACACCACTGAATCAATCCTTTTGTCAGAAATATGAAAAAGGCTATTTCAGAGATGGAATGAGAGGGATTTTACCGGTTATTTCACCTCTAAATAGAGGATGAGAACCGGAGGCTTCCTAGCCCTTACTCAGACTTTGCCATAGCTATGCAAATATTTCTTCCTTCAGAAAGATCCTGCTCAAAGAATGAGCTACAACAACATATAAACTTTAACAATGAACAACAGTTAAATAATACATCATAGTACATAAGAAGAGTAAATGGCTGATATGTAAAGTAGAAACAACAAATAATATACAAATCTTGAGGAAGAAACCTCTCAAGATAGCCTCAATCAAGAATATGCATTAAAGCTCAAGACTACACTACTACAAGTTGTTGCCCTAGCCATGACTGCACAGTTACATGAGGAGACTGCAACACATAATATGGAAATATGATGATATATCATTATATGCTCAAGAAATGAGGGGGAGCAAGCTCTCAACCCCTGAAAATAACTAACTAACAATCCTTAGAAGGATTGGCTGCAATACATGTATAATATGCTAAAATAAAAAAATGTCGGAGTTGCAGTGTAGCTATTGCAACTCAATAATAAATCATGAATGGATAAGAAGAAATATGTTGCAAAAAATATAGCAACCTCCTCCAATGATCTTCTAGGTGAAAGGCTACTCCTTTCACTGAAGATTACACTCTCTTATTCCCCCGATGAATCCTCCTACAATTTCCCTCTGAAAATAACGATGTAAGAGGGAGTGACTGCGCTGGGGCTGAGATGAAACACTTGGCCCTATGCCAAAATCTGCATATAAGCTTTGGAAATTTCCTTTTCTGATTTCTTAGAGAAAGGAGAACTCATCTTCTTCAAAACTAGCTCAAGAAATGGTGGGATGATGATCCCTCACTGCTACCTCCAGCAACTCCACTGAATCTACCCAACAGAAACGCTTTAGCTGAAAGAGATGGCTTTGGCCTCAAGCTTGGATGTGAGGAAGATGAATAAAATCTCCTCCAAGGCTTCCCAATGAGGGAGAGAAGACTTCTAAACAAAAATGTCCCTTTTTCTAAGCAGCACAAGCTATCTCAGTTGAAAAACTGAAGAGAGTTGCAAATCGAAATTCTCAAGCATGAATGAACAATGGCTCTCCTTCACCTTTTTATGTAAGGAATGCTTCCTTGCCATGGACCCCACCCATTAGTGTTTCTCTCATCCTCTAATTTCCATCCTTTCCAAACTGCGCAGTCTTCATGAGCAAGCTTCTCCTCTAAGCCACATTGTTGACTTGGTCAACCATGGTCTAGTTAGCTTGCTTTTGGCCCTTTTCACATTAGGGAATGCCAAATTTAGCCACTTAAGTGACTCTTTGCACCTTATGAGAGTTTATTTTTTTGCTACATGGGATCCCTTATCCATTTTATTCCTTTTATTATCATAAAAGAAAACTTAATGTTCCAATTACCTTATTGCAAAATTTAGAACATTACAGTCCTCCCCTCCCAAAACTTGCTTGTCCTCAAGAAAGAGCAAGGATGAGCTGAAAATAAGGTCCTCCACTCAAGGCATGGAGTCTGAAACATCCTCATGTAGATCCTCCATCCCCAAGCAATTAACCAAGCAAAATGAGTCACCCTCCAACTGGGCAACTCCTAAAAATACTCCTCCACCTTGTGCTCAAGTAGAAAAGGTGGGATGAAATTCTAATCCTGGTAGAAAAAATGGCCTACCCCACGTTGTCCTATTCTTTACTTAGGATAAGTGAAGAGTGTATGATGATCCTGGGCTGCAAAATAGTTTCCCTCAAGTGGCAAGATGAAGACTAGATCTCCAAGGATCTCTCCTCCAATGATGAAAATCATGCTGGCCCAAATCATCTCATATGTGATGAGTTGGAATTCATCATCATATGGCATCAAAACAATCATATGGGTCACCTCATGGAAAAACACATGGCTGAACATGGTTACCATATCATCTCCCATACTCCCCTTGGAGCATGTTCTGCAAAAATAATGGAGGTCTTCTCTCCCATAGGGCACATCCACCCCAGGAATCTCTCCCTCCTCATGATACATATGGGGCTACTGCTGAAATATGGCTGAAATGAAAGGGTCTTCAAAAGAGACCCAAGCCACCCCATCAACCATACAAACCATGAAGTGCCTCCTCCAAAAATTCAAACTCTCCAAATTTCTCTTCCCACATGAAGGAAAGAGATGAAGCTTGGCAATCATGGGCTGCCCATTGTTTCTCTTGAAACATACAACTTGAAAAGTAGGGAGAATCACACTCCCAATGGGAATCTTCAATTCATTTCCCACTCTCCAAATAAAGCTCCCCATGTCAAAAGAAAAATCTACAATGCATGGAAGCAAGAACAAGTAGAAGCAAGCTGTCACATGACAACCGAAAAGTGGATCATTGTCCAACCAATGGGACCTACGCAGTGCACTCCTTCCATGCATAAAAATATAAATTAACAAATTCTCTCCCAGCCACTTGTTAGCTGCCACAATCATCTCAAAATATGTATGCATGAAAGTACAAAATGGTGTAATGGGTGTACACCGAAAATTATGTGGCTTTCCCCCACAATCCACTGCTAAAATGGCCATCATATTTTCTGCAATAGACCATGAGCATAAAAAAACATAGTGTGAAATAAGGAAAGATCCTCCTTGATATAATATGTTGCTCATAAGAATAAGAGAGTGCCAAACATAAAGTAAATGGTTACCTCCCTCATCATGTACTTTGGCCTTTGAGCTGAAATGGCTTAAGTGAAAAATCCCCCTTACTGCAACATAGTAGGGGAGTGGTTGTGCCAACCATCTCATCATCTCTTGGGCTATGCATCTGTCTATATGCTGATATGAAACCATTAAGATGCCCTCCCAAGTGGCCTCCTCCATAAATGAATAATATGCATGAAAATGCGTGAAATAAGAACCCATAAACACTGCATGTAGATCCTTCTTCTTGTTCTTGTGCAACCAAGCCAGGAAATTCAAAATGTAGTAAGAAGTGGCTTTGAGAACACTCCAAAAATTAATCCAAGCCTTCAAGTGACAGCGCTATTGGCCTTTGGAGTAGGGCCACTATCATCTTAAAGCTCCCCTCTTTGACATGAATTTTGCCAAAGAATCCTCCCATCATGTTGCTGCAAATGTAGAGCCCCTCCCATGAAGAAGGTACTGCTTGGCCATCCAAGTTCAAAGAGAAATCCCCTTGCACTATGCTAGTGCCTCCTCTTGCTCTTGCAACATCCAAACAAAATCTGAGCAACAATAATGTTTGCTGCTCCTCCATACTTCCACCATATCCGATATGAAATGGGAACACGATGAATGGTAAAAAGAATGCCATCCCATCATAATGTGCCCATGCTCCTTTCTGCCCCATGGTGTAAGTATCCTACCATCTCCTCTTCCTCCTCAAATCCCATGAAAAGGAATAGGTCACATGTTGGCCAAACTCCCTCAAGAGCAACCAACGCAACATGGCTTCTTGCTGCCCTATATCATAGATCTGCAAGAGGCTCACCCTCCTCTTGACTCCCATCCACATCCACTCAGCTCCTAGTGGATGCTCTTCATCTTTCTGCAAATTTTTACCTCTCCCATAAGAGCTACCATGATCCCAAAACATATTTTCCCTTTTGCATTTCATGGGACATTGAAATGCAATCTCCTCCATGGTCCATGTCTCAAACCCTAACCTCAGATGTGGTACATAACTCATCAATGTTGCATGAGGATGATAAGGGTTTCTTCCCCCCTTGATAAAATCAAGGTGGCACCGTGCTTTTGAAGTCTCCTTCTCAAGACAGTCCGCATGCAATAGTATGCAATCTCTGATAGAATGTGTTGAAGCATAAAATGGAAACTCATGCATACCTTTGCAAATTTTGCGAGAGTCTTGTGTGGCTGCAAGAATCTCTTCCTCAACTATGTTGGTTGCCTCAACTGCTGAAGATGGAGGCTGCTCCTCCATGATTGTGATAGTGCGGGAATGTGCCTCTTCTGCTGGTGGTGAGGGCTCCTCCCTCTTTTGGCCAAATAATCTGATCAATATTTGAGAAAAATCAGCAAGAGTGGAAACCTTTGCATGCCTCCCATAGCTGAACCATCAATCCTTTGCTTCTCCCTCAAGGTGCAGCACTGAAATTTCTACAGCCTCTCTATATATCACATGATGTAGTAGGAAGAAAGCCTCTAGCTTCTTCACCCAAGCCTCTATTTCACATGTGAGTGACCCATCAAATGTAGACAACAGAAATCTATTGCCTTTCATCATCCCATGGTTGTAGGGTCTTCTTTCCTCCTTCTACTGAATATAGTGAGGGAAAGATAGAGTCTCTTGGAAGACTCTAGGGTTTGTTCTGTATTCAGCAAGGTACCCACTTAGAACTTCGAATTCCAAGTGATCTTCATGCTTCTGCTCTGCTCCTCTGTGAGAATAGGAAGTTCATGGTCCTTCCTTTTCTCCTTTTTCTGTCTCCTCAACCTCCTTGGAGAGGTTGTTGTTGGATCCAAAAATTTATGAGATTAATCTCATCCTCTGCATAATATTGACCTCTTCTTCTCTAAAATTCAAACTTCACAGGCTGAGCCAAGTTTGAAGCTCTGATACCACTGTAATATTCCGAAATGGAAATCAGCAACTTTTACACCACTGAATCAATCCTTCTGTCAGAAATATGAACAAGGATATTTCAGAGATGGAATGAGAGGGATTTTATTGATTATTTCACCTATAAAGAGAGGATGAGAACCGGAGGCTTCCTAGCCCTTACTCAGACTTTGCCATAGCTATGCAAATATTTCTTCCTTCAGCAAGATCCTGCTCAAAGAATGAGCTACAACAACATCTAAACTTTAACAATGAACATCAGTTAAATAATACATCATAGTACATAAGAAGAGTAAATGGCTGATATATAAAGTAGCAACAACAAATAATATAAAAATCTTGAGGAAGAAACCTCTCAAGATAGCCTCAATCAAGAATATGAATTAAAGCTCAAGACTACACTACTACAAGTTATTGCCCTAGCCATGACTGCACAGTTACATGAGAAGACTGCAACACATAATATGGAAATATGATGATATATCATTATATGCTCAAGAAATGAGGGGGAGCAAGCTCTCAACCCCTAAAAATAACTAACTCACAATCCTTAGAAGGATTGGCTGCAATACATGTATAATATGCTAAAATACAAAAATGTCAGAGTTGCAGTGTAGCTATTGCAACTCAATAATAACTCATGAATGGATAAGGGGAAATATGTTGCAAACAATATAGCAACCTCCTCCAATGATCTTCTAGGTGAAAGGCTACTCCTTTCACTGAAGATTACACTCTCTTATTCCCCCGATGAATCCTCCTACAATTTCCCTCTGAAAATAACGATGTAAGAGGGAGTGACTGCGCTGGGGTTGAGATGAAACACTTGGCCCTATGCCAAAATCTACATATATGCTCTAGAAAGTTCATAGGAATATGTTTACATCAATTGAGCCATGATAATGTGGGAAAGAATGTACCTGCGATGTTATGCAACGCAGAGTGTGGATCACATGATTAGATTGCAATGCAGGCACCTCATGCAGTCGGTTCTGCCAATTCTCTAGCTCTTAATCAGAGTTTGGAAAACAAGAACTATCCTTCTCCCATTTAAGATTTCCATCTACTGATGAATTAGTCCAGTATTTTTCGCACAAAGTTAGCTTTTGAATTTGATAAATATCATCCTTAGCACACACTGGTTTAGTATATCTTTGACCTTCGGCAGGATCCAGAGGAATGATGACCCTAACTCCATTTTTCTCAAATTCCATCCTTATTTTCTTTAGATTGATAACACCATCCATGTCAATGGCCCAATCCAATCCTAGCAGTACAAGATATGGATCTGTATCATCTACAATCTGTATGACTTGAAAATATTCCAACACCTTAACTCCTTATATATCGACCACCAATTTTGAAAATATCCCCAAGGGAATGATCTTCTCTTGGTTAGCAATGTGTAGTTGGATAGTGGATCATTCTAGCTTTGGTTCTCCCATGCATTGCCAGGTTTGTTTAGGTAGAACATTAGCATCTAATCCCAAATCTAGAATTACTTCATTAATTTCATAATCATATATCTATGTATTCAAACGCGTTTCCCTACCCATTCTCTTCTTGTTCTTATATATTTTGTTTACTGCGCCCTATTCCACTAGAGGTTTTTCCTTTTCTGTGAAATTTTCTATTAGTGCCTACAATTTTTAGCCAACCTTTCTATTCTGCAACAGCTTTATGTAGAGTTGTAAGAATGGCTTAATATCTTCTTCTCCTTCATCTATTTTCAGTGTTCTACTACTTGTGTAAGTATCTCCTTCTATAAATTATTTCCTTACTTCAATAAAAGTTTCTTTTCACATTGAAGTTTGAGACCTTCTCTATTTTCAGGTGCTTTTTGGATCCATACATCAGTGACGGGTTTCTTTCCTTTATCTTCATTGGTAGCTGCACCACTCCTGGTAACTACATTTAGATAGGGATATTCCTCACGAGTCTTAGAGCGAATCATTTGCACATTTTTTGTTGGAGTATTATTTTCCTACATTTTAGAAATCAAGATAGGTCAATATTCCATAACAGGAAAAAATTGTGTACAATACCTGCAGGACTGTCTTCCTAGATTCATACAATTGCACACATAATGACGAAAATCACCACAGTTATAGAAAATCACTTTTCCTCTTCCTCGGCCAACTGATCCACCTCCTCGGCTTCTTCCTCTTCCTTGGAATGCTTCACATCCAAAAGGGGATGCTAGTGAGGTAGCCTCAACATGCATTTTGTAGATATCAACTTTATCCAACATGATAACATAGGTCCGAAAATGGTTGTTTTAAGTTAGGATGATATTTTCCAACCCTCGAGCAAGAATCCGTAACATATAGCCTAGAAATCTGACATATGGTACACCATAAATGCCTCTTCCATGGACTAGGGCCTCTAGCATTCAGATAATTGTTAAAAACAGGGCACTAGTCTTTATGATTCCCAGAAGCTCTGCACTTTATACACCAGAACTTTGCACAGACCTCCTTGCCTTTCTCTTGGTGTAGACTTTGAATTTCCAAATGCATTGCTTCCAATTGATTCTGAATCTATTGAGTTCCCAATGCAATAGGTGTTGGGGTAGCTTCTAGTTTCATTGAAACTTCTATAGCCTCAACTTGGATATAAATCTTTTTTTGACCTAATGGTTGGCTTAGATGCGTGAGTAAAATAGCAATGAACCATTCTTTATGCTGAGTATCGTCAATAAAAAATCCATCATCCTTGATGGTGCCCTTAAATATTTGATCATCCTCCCATATAGATTCATTATGTTCTTGACGAATAACCTCAATCTTTTTTACCAGCTACATGTATGATTTAGGTTCCTTAAACTTCTCTTTTAAGGATTCTTTAATTGCTTCCAGAGTAGCATTAGGGTTTTCTTGTGCATACCTAATGTACTAGTCTAATGCAGGATCTAGAAATGTTGTAGCTAGTTGTGCTTTTCTGGCATCAATATTGTTTACTTGATGAGCCTACCATATGGCCTTAGTTACAAACCAGAAGTGATCAGTTTCCTCATTTCCAATACCTCTGAAATTAGGTAACTTCATGGACACATCCATATCTTCTTCCGGAGGGGGTGGAGATGGTGATGGAGATGGACTACATGATGGGGTAGGTGATCGAAAATGTGAGCTTAGAAGTGGAGTGGATGGAGTGGGAAATAGATTCAAGGGCTTCTGCTATGATGACCTTTCTTCTTCATAATCGCTCGAGCTAGTAGTTTATGGTGCAGGTTCACTATCATATCTAGGCTTAAGAGGGCTATAAAGGAGTTCTTCAAAATATTCTCGGTAAATTCTTCAACTGCGCATAGCTGAACCTATTTGATGCATTCAGTAAATATTTTCACATAGATAACCCTTTTCACACAATATCATTTTCAGTAATAATTTCAATGAGCCCGGAAAATTACCTCTAGGACCTTTGAAAAACCTCCTTTGAGCTTCATAATATGACACAAAATGGTCAACAATGAATTTAGTTAAAAATCCACATAGAAGTCGATCGATCCAATGGTCTACCACGCAAGTAATATTATTATCAAATTTCTCTATCTGTTGGATAAATTCAGGAGTCCATTAAGTGACTACCTCGTCGTTTATGCAGTGATAGAACTCAACCAAACGTGGTAACTTCTCCTGTAGTTCGTGCGCAAAGGACCAAAATAAATTTTTGTGCACTTCAGTATAAATATACTTATTTACCCATTTTTTGTCAGATAATTTATTTCTTTTATTCTCTTGTAGCACAAATTAGAGGATATTTCTATCCAACCAGTCTTGCAAGTCATTACTTGGTGGATGCCACAACGTCAAATCTACCTCGAAATTATAGTCCCAACCTCGACAATGGAACCATTTGTTGGCTTGAGGGGTCCTAACCTAGGTTTTTATTTTATGGATAAACCAAAAAACCTTCCAACTACGGGCCCTTTTGGCAATGATTTTCTTGCGCAAACCAAAGTCTCACCCAAAGCAACATGGGGGGGGGGGGGGGTCCTAGAACCATGTTTCCACACCTTGAGAGATAATTTAATGAAGTGGTCCTAGACAACAACCTAATTGAACTTCCAAATTTTTTTGTAGTGAATTATAAGAGAATTATAGATCTTTGCATAATTATTCAAAGAATACACAAAATTACTTTTCTTAGATAATAAATCAGAACTAGATCTTGACCTAATCACCATAATAAGAAGTGCACAATGAGAGAAACATAGAGAGTATCAGAGAAATAGGGTTCGCTTCAGCATAGACAACATATCAGAACCAGATATTGATCTTACTTAACAGAAGTCAATATTCATGCATAAACATATCAATTAGCTCTGCGCATTCATTAATAATAAAACAAATAGTGTGATCTCATCAAGGCATAACAATAAGCATAACTAGCAATTAGACACATAACACAAAGAACTCTCCATAATTGTTCCTTTTATTAATCCTTCAGATATGTTCCTTCAAAAACCGTTACAAACCCCTTATAATCGCTTCCACACGCACAACCAGTGGAGTCCGCACACAACCAGGACTAGGTGTCAACACACATAGCCAGCAGGAGCCTTTTACCCAACCCAAAAACCCTGACAGACGTAGATATTATCTGAATATCAATATCACATATCACATCTATCAATACTTAGATTAGAAAAATGTTATCTATTTATAATATTCCTAACACACAGATACTATGGTCTCAAACCATGGTTTGAGACCCATAGTTTAAATTTAAGCTTAAATATATCCAAAATTGAGGCAAAAAGCCCTTTGACTACCCCTACATAGCGCGCACATAAAAACATACAAAAAATACCATTGAAGCTTGTGTCTCAGGGGAACCCACTCCAATAGTTGGGTTGAGGTGTCCTGACCCAGCTTTAGAGTGTTCTACCCAACCAACAAAACCCTCCAACTACTAGCCTTTTTGATAGTGACCTTGTTGTGCAGATCAAAATCTCACTCGAAGCAGTATGGGGGGGGGCGTGCTAGAACAATATTTCTGGACCCTCATGAAGTGTATGATGTGGATATTATCCCTTATTAACATATATAATGATTACTTCCATGCACAATGATTTCCGTAACCCAATTCATATCTAACATAGGAAACCTTAACCTCAATACAATATTGCGCAAAACAGACAATTACCCTAATTCATATATAACTCAAAATAAATTGGAATAACTCTCACATAACTATAGAGATATATCCTTTAAGAGAAACCAATATGTAATACTTGCATTAATACAAGGATCGTAACTTCAGATAAATGTGCATTCACTAACAACAACATATCTATAAGTAAATCAATACATAAACATGGAAATCATACAATTAGATCGAAGTTCACCAAACTCTTCTCTTTATTAATAGATATTTATTTAGTATGGTAATATTTTCCTGTGCACATGGCAGTAGAGTCCTTGCACACATATCATGACTCTTCCTTAGGTCTCTGCACACATAGACAGTAGGATCATGTCCAACATAGACTAACCTAGACTTTTTCCAAATCAAATAACATTATATTCATTCATGAGATATTACCGATATATCAATATATTCAACTTGACTCGACTCATACATATTTATAGGACTAACACATGCAAATACCATGGTCTCAAACTGTGGTTTTAGCCCCCAAATTTCCCTCTTAGCCATTACAATGAGAAAGGAGCTTTGAACCGCCCCAAACCATGACTTTCTGCAAGCAGTGCGTTTTAACAAAAATTAACCAAAAATGTACTAAAAAATTGACACTAGCAGACCATAAACCAACAAGCCACCAATGCAATCTAGTGACTCGTCCTCGAGTCACTCTGGTCCATCTTACTCCATCTTGTCCCGCAACACCTGGATGGATTCCTTTAATTGATAGATGATCTCTATGATTTTTTTTAGTACTCTGATCCTCCCCAATGAGCTTCTCTATGGTAGGTCCTTCTGATGCTAAATTAATGCTCTGTTGCATCTAATGGAGTCCCTTTAGTGCACGATGAATTGTCTGTGACAACTATAGTGCTTCCTCAGCCCAAGGTTGAATTATTTATTCTATCAACTTCTCCCTTCAACACATCATATCTAACTCTATCTGAATGGCACAACCTTCCTATAGGAGGGCTAATATTTGGGCTAACTTAAATTTCGTTGAATAGCTGCTCCTTAGCTCATAAATCCATCTTCAACTGTTGGAACATGGAGTCATCCTGGACGAAGGTCCAAATTCCAACATACTGAAATAGAGGGTTGCATTCTTCCACAACTATGGTGATGCTTGTAGTGGCTTCCTATATGACTGCAGCGCGTTGTGCTCTGACTTCTGGTGACATCTCTGGTTGAAATTTTGTCTACAGATTGGAAATTTTATGCTCCAATTCAGTGCACATAGTATCTATATTTGACTTCAACACTTTAAGTTATATGCTTGAGGTTGATAATAACATCCATATCAATAGCCCAATCCAGAACCAACAACGCAAGGTATGGGCATGTATCATAAAAAATTTGAATAACTTCAAAGTCAGCAAGTGCCTTAACTCCAATTTCAACTACCACCCAAGAGATTCTACCCATTGGGATAATATTCTGTTGGTTTTCCATATGCGGATGAATTTTCGACCATTCCAGCTTAGGTTCTCCCATTCACTGCCATGTCTGCTTTAGTAGTACATTTGCATCAGAGTGCAGATACAAAATTACCTGAGCCATCTCAAACTCACCTATCTAAGTAGTTAAGCACATCTCTCAGTTAGTACTTCTCTTGTTCTTGTATATTTTATTGACAACATTTTGCTCCATATTAGGCTGCTTTTTTCAGAGAAACTATCAATCAAAGCTTGAAGACTCTCAACTGCCTTTTTATTGTGCATAAGCTTGATACATGCTTGCAAAAATAGTTTCAGCTTGGGAGGCTCATCCCCTTTGATAGTATTTATGGAAATATTGCTTTGTACCTCAGATGTCAATGCACTAGGATTCGTAAAATCATTATTATCTTCAATAAAGGTTTCCTTCTCCCTTTGTAAGATAAACCCCTGATTTTTCTCAACATATTTCCAGACCCAAACATCGGTGGTAGGTTGCTTACTATTTGATTTATCTTCTCTGGTTGTTGCACCACTTCTGGTCACAATATTCATGTTATGTTCTTCATCATGTGACTCTTCCCTCATCATATGAATGTTCTGCATGGAGATCCAAATTTTATTTTCCCTCATTTTTGCAAAAAACACATGAAGATATTCAATAACGTGATCAAACTGTCGGCAATACCTCCATAATTGTTGTGTTGGTTTCGAAAATCATGCAGATAATGGCTAGCATCTACAAAATTATAAAAAATTACCTAGCCCCTTCCATGACCAACTCCTCTTCTTCCACAGTATAGATCTCGTCCACTGCACTTGTGAATTAATCTCACACTATTCTTTCATCCACCCCACCTCCACTTCCACCACTAGTATTTGATATGGATAACTCCATGAAGCTGCAGAAATATAGAGGCACTGGAAATGAATACACCAAACAATTTTGGTTTGTTGTAGAAGTTTTATGGACAACACAAAATGTTGATGACCACACTTTCAGACTGCTAAGCCCCTGAAATATATTTTCTCTTCATTTGAGCGCTACTTTAGACACATGTGATGTCCTATTAATTACGGCGGCTTATTATCCTTCTTAGCCTTCTGATCCCTTCAGAGCTTCTTATCCCTTCGTCATTGCTCCCTTCGGAGTTTCTTATCCGACTTAAATTTATTACCCGATGTTAGGGGCTTGTACATAGTAGGTTTCACTATCGGGGATTCAGTAATAGGGCGAATCACTGGTTCATCTGGAAGCTGAGTAGATGACTGCAGAATATTATCTTAAATTTCATGTAGTTTAGCCTCCATTTCAACAATAATATAAGCCTGAATATCATTCTCTTCACGTATACTAGCAATAATCTGAGCCTGACCATCAATAATATTAGCCTGAACATCAAATTTTACCTCCATCTAAGCATGGTTTGACTTTAGACTAGCCAAAATCTGAGCATATTCTTTATAATTTCTTGTCTAACTACTCTTGAAGAATATTATTTTCCAATTTGAGAATAGTGCTTTCTTTACCACCGAAGTCTATTACATCCTTAGGTTGTGTCTCTACCCAAACATTGTTATTATCGTAGAATGGATCCCTTTTGGTACCAACTGTGATTCCAAGGCTTACCTATAATTCCTTTTTGGCAATGTTGAGGGTATGCCAATCTATTCTGAAGTTAGATTCCATGGTTATCTACTTAGTTCGAGAAAGATCAACATATTTTGACTCAAACCATTCAACATTGACCAAATATTTAGCTAGTCCCTTGTGCTTAATGATATCACCAACATCCTCTGTTACTAAGCTATAACTCTTAGGCGCTAAGAACATCCCTTTCTTGACAAAGTGTTCCATCTTCACCTTACCCAATTCAACGGAAGAGACTTCCTCTTCTAGAAGATGACTTCCTAGAATTGCTGAGTCAATATCAATATAGTAACAGTCTATTCTGGAAATGTATCTATACATATGAATACGATAACAAGTTGTAATAGCTGCCACCAATTACAGAATCGATATCTTTAGAGGATTCAAGTCTGAGTCGTCAACCTGTACTATATTGCTAACGTAGCTTACAATATAGTAATGCTTGCTAAGCTTATCCCCAAATATCATATTGTCCGTCTGTGTCAAATAGTCATATATTTCCCTATCGCATACCTTTGTTATAATACTTTTTGGATTTATACCAAATCTACAATACAGGGAGTTCATTAGAATCATATAAACATAAGCCATAGCATCATGCCCAATTTTCTTAGCTTGTTGTCCTCGAGAGAAGAGGGATCACACAAAGATATTGAAAGGACTAGGTTGCTTCTCAAACAAGTAGCCCCTTAGTGGTATAATCATGTAACACAAGTCGTGCGCATATTTTAACTCTTCGCTATAATACACACCTATGAATTTACCTGTTGGGAAAGTATTGTATTATTATGATCCCTATAAGGTAATAATGGTCGAGTAGTTGTGCTCGTACAAACCACATAAGCCTCAATAAATACATACAAGTTGGACAATTCCTTGCCTTCCAAATCACCATGCCAGAGAGGTTTTCCACCCGGCATATTAAATGTTTTCGTGATATATGGATATAAGGAGTTAATGTCATACTAGTATAATTTTTCCCCATATGGCTTATATGTATCAGCATGACCTCCGTAGTACCCACGTCGAAAGAATGTATCTTCATTCCTACTTGGTAGATGGATAGGCTAGCTATTTGGATCGTAAAAGATCATACGATAAATTCTCATAGCTAGAGAAGAAAATGTCAAGCACTTCATGATATCCACTTTGAACTGAGTCCATTAAATCCCTTGTGATTTCTGCATAACACCACCTAACAGATGAATATCTTGCTTCAGATAATCCAACAATTGCGCTCTAATATTATCTAGATTAGACACTCGAATATTGTAATGTGGCACTGAGCCTTTAGAACCTAATTGCGGACATAAAGTCTTAACCAATGTATTTAGACTACTTGGGAGCAGAGTTAATGAATCTTTGAGACACATCACAACTTTATTTCCCCGAGACACTACTAACTCGTAAAGCCTCTGGTTCCTCAGAAGAGGTTTTATGGAGTACTTATCCCCATGTTTAGCATAATATTTCATTAATATAATACCATCGAAGTGGGAGAAGCTATGGAAGTAAACCATTAGAATCTTAGATTGATCCGCAATCATTGCTAAACTCTCCATAAAGTTGAACATCATTCGATAACTCCTGTCTTCAAATTCTGGTAGGAAAAATAATGAATATTCACTAAAATAT